>JBBBDQ010000872.1:0-117500 GCA_037127315.1 Ascarosepion bandense | reverse complement strand
ACTTAATGTTTTTAGAAGTAATTCTTCTTGTTTTTGGAATTCAAGGAAAAGCTGTTGTTGCTCTCTTTGCTGTTGCTGTTGTTCTTTTTGCTGTAAGTGCAATTTTTCTTCCAACATTTGTTGCTGCTCTGATATACGTTCCTCAGTCTTCAATTGATAATCAAGTTGTGGCTCCATCATCTGAACAATGATTGATTTAAATTCCCTTAGAAAAAAAAAAAGGAATTTAGACAATTTCCTTTTTTAAGCGGGGGGAAGAAAACGAAAAGTAATTCCTTTCCTTAATATTTCTCAGCTCTGGCAGGTGAAGTTTTTATTTTTTTTTTACTAATACAGTCTGGGTGCTTCTTTTTTTTTTCTAAGAAAAGGGTGGGGAATTTGCATAAACAACTACGCTGCAGAACAGAAAATACATTTTTCCTTCATTTTTTCCGGTGTGGTTGAGGGAAGCTAAGAACAATGAAATGCTTTTGATTGTAGCAACGAGAGGGAAGAAAAATCTTACAGTTTACATGAGTAAGTTTTTTCGAGTTGTTTGTTTATAAAAGAATTGGATTCGGTTATTATTTTTCTATGCTTTTCCCTTCTTTCTAATATATCCGACGTCCAAATCTGTGTCTTTTTCCCTATTTATGTTGCTTTTTTATTTGGCTAGTTTGCTCGTTTTTTTTTTCGTTTTTTTTTAGTGCTAGTTGTGTTATTAACGTACAACTGTGGTAGGCGTAACCTTTATCGTGGAATTTTTTTATTAGAGATTTATCTTTGTTTTAGGAATATTATTCGTCGCCAGTGTTATGACAGAAGGGCCATAGAAAGATAACACGGACTCGGATATAAGGTTGAGTGGTATATTCTCGGAAAACGTAGTACAAATGTATACGTGGACTGGAGAATACTTTCTCTCGCAGGCGTCCTGACTCACTCATTCACTCACTCTGCGGCTACTATTCAGTGACTCCCACTCAGATTTGATAGCCATGTTTTAAAGCTGTGGACGAGTCTATTTTATGTAGGTCCCAACAATAGTAAGGAAAATAAACTTCAGTCAGTTAAGTGCCATACGTGATGCACACATAGGCGATAATATTCCGAAAGTGACAGGACTGACTGGGTAAAAGATTATCCCTCAGTATGGTGCCATTGCTTTCTGCGGTAGACTTGTTGCCGGCCAAAAATAAAGAAACTAATCTGTCCTGTTATTTAGCCCATAACTGGAGGGAAGAGACGGATTAATACCTTTCCCAAGAAGATTTGTGCGTAAGTTAATAACCCGATTTGTTGTTCCTAGTCGATAACCACTGCATCACAAGGCTTTACTGATCAAATTCAATGATAATATTGAGAAATAAAAAATGATTAAATTAATTAAATACGAGAGTAATTCATACCAAACAAATGGGACTTAAATTCAAATACGGAACGAAAATTTAGACAAAAATTACGAAAATTGTACCCAAACGCATATAATTAATAAGAAAGCATCCTACGCGAGGGATGTCATGAAAATGCAATAAGTAAAAAACAATAATACAAAAAAAAACAAAACAAAACAGAAACAAAAACAAAAAACAAACAAGCAAACAAACAGGAAGGTAAGCATTTTACCGACGATAATTTTACTTATTTATTTGTCATCGAATACATTAGAATAACACATTAATCCGGAATTCACGGGTCTTCATAACAGTGATATTAATTCAGTTTATTTTTATCATTGAGTTCAAACTTTTGAGAGTGATGCACATGCACTCTCCTATATATATATATATATATATATATATATATATACTTAAAAAATTATATTTGAGTGGATACTCGTGTTTGAGTAGATGCTCAGTGTATTTATTTATGTTCGCCTACCTGACTGAGTATTCGTTAAACCTTAGCGAAAATATGCTCTCTCCAGCTGGTTTTAAACCTACGTTACCCTTGACCATTATTAGATCTGACGTGCATTTAATTAATATTTCTTAGCTGATTACCAGATTCGTCTAAGCGCTTGATCAATTATTTATTTATTCAGGCATGTGACGCACTGCAACCGATTTTCTAAAACAAACCAGAGAAACACATTTTAAATAACTTAAAAGCCTTCTTTAAAATTTCAGCCTCTGGTGTATTTGAATCATAATAGCCGTCAGTTAATTTATATGGAAGAAAAAAATTCAAAAAAATTTTAGTCACTCATAGAGACATCCAACCGCCATTATAAAAGAAAAATGCAAACAACAAATTTTAAATTCTTTTAAAAATCTAATAGTTTTCCTAAAGACATGTTTGTTAATGTGTTAATAAATCTAAGGATAATTAACTGGATTTTGTAAACATAATTCTTTCTTTTTGTAAAATCAACGAAAATAACAATCATTTACAAATTCATCCAAATTATTTTTTATATTTTATTTTGTATATATTTATAAATATGCATAATGCCATTTATTTGTGTAAACAAATGAAAATAACGTTAGTTTACACAGGTTAACAATCATAAATATCAAGTGTATTTACTGTAAGTGTCATGTTAAAAAGCGCTAGAATAGCTATATATATAAAAGGCAATCTTTGCCATTCAATCTTTCTAGGGACACAGGGAAGCCAGGTCGACACATTCTTTTTGAGTTTAAGTTCCACAATTTCCCCTTTCGCACTTTTTGGCCAATGAAGCCGATTGTTTATATTTGCTCCGTAAAAGATCTAAGTTGCTACATTACATTACAGATGGTTGCTACATTACATTACAGATGGTTGCTACATTACATTACAGATGGTTGCTACATTACATTACAGAAATCAAATCACACGTGTCAAAAGAGACTAAAATATTTTTTATTGAAAAAGAAAAAATGAGCCTTTATGTTTAATTTTTATAACGACGTCTTAAAAATTTATTTGGCCACTAAAAATATGTGAATATTTTTCCCGGTCATTTTGAAAAAAAAAAAGAAATATTAAAAAAGGGGTATTCTTTCAAACAAAAACAAAATATGTACAAAAAAGTGCCAATGGTTAATTTAATTATTTCAGCTTCTTTTTCAGATTTAATATGTCTTACTTCAGAAAATAAAATTTAAAAAAATAAAGCATTTTCGCTGAATTTTTCCTGTAGGAAATAAACTGTCTGTAGTTCGTGTGACATTAACGTAACTTTTTCCTTTACAATTAAATGTCTACATTTTTAAATATTCAAAAATTTCTGAACTGAGAGCTTAATAGTTTTTATTTTTCTAATTCCAGTAAAACAAAATAAATAATTTTTATTTTTATGTTAAATTAATTTAGTCAAGCAAAAGTGTAAACATTTTCCCACGTAATTTTGAAACAAACACAAACGCAATGTTGTTTACAATGTCACAAAAACATCAAATCACGTTTACGCACAACAAAAGAAAATAGATTTTTAACAGAATTTTTTAACAATTTTTTCTATGATTATGTTTTGTATATATAACCGAGTCCTACTACTAAAATGTTTTGAGTTGGATGGGCAACGCCGGGCTATGATGCTAGTATTATTCTTAATTAAAAAATAATGCCATATACAAGATGAATAAACAAGAACGTAGTATTTATGTTAAAAATAAATTATTTTGTATTTTATAAAACCAATAATTTAAGAATATATTTCATTGTATAATATTTTACGGGACATACAGGGACTGATTTCCGTTTTTCATACTATCTTAGAAGTATATTTTATTATGCTAAATTTCAGAATTATTGAATTATCATATTACACCTCCGACAGGGAAGAGTACACATTTAAAGGCGGTAATCTTTAATTATTTCTAATTGCAACTTATTCTTTTAAGTGCTGTGTCACTTCACGTCATAGGGGAAGAGTGTCTTCCACATCTTCCTGCACCTTGTTGCTTTTAATATGTTTTGCTTTGCTATTTCTCCCAAACATGCTTAGCCATTCATTTGCTAAAGCGAACCAAGTTGACACTTGCTGATCTCCCTTGTTTCTGTTTAATTTTATCCGTCTTCTGACCAACATGTTCTCCAAGTCCTCCTTCCTGATTACAAGTCCAAGAAACTTCAACTGTCTCTTTTTGATGTTAGGTATAAGATTCCCTTTTCATTTCCGTTCTCTTCAAAACCTTGTCGTTGCTTATATGTTCGGTTTATATCTTCAACATCCTTCTGTAGAAACACATTTCTTTTGCTTCGAGTCTTTTCTTCATCTTTAAAGAGATTGTTCAGCATTCACTGCCATATAAGTAGACAGATATCACGTAACACTTCAGTACTCTTTTCTTTGTTTTCTATGAAATTTAATATGTCTCTCAATACTCTGCATAGCTTTCGAAATGCGTCTTTGGCCATCCCAATAAGTCTTTGCAAACTTTCTGTTCTCTATAGAACATTTCACAGGTTTTCAAATTTATCTAACTGCTTGATTTTAGTGTTCCCAACCACTAATTATAACTTAGAACTTCTCTTTTTACTGATGAAAATGAATTCAGTTTTCTTGTAATTTCTGTTTCGTATTTTCATCTCGCTTTCGCTGGCGATCTTGTAATTTTGTTACCCTGTAACTTGATTTTATATTTTTCATGTTGGCGATCTAGTAGTTTTTTTTTCTGTTATTTTTCTGCTTATACAGAAAATACACTACTAGATCGCCTACATGAAAAAAATTGCAAAAGTGTAAAAAAATACAAATTGTTCACACAATTTTTATTCGTTTATGAATGATGTAATATTTAATTGAAGAATAACTTGTCTACAAACAGCAACGGGCGAATTCAAAATTCACACTGAAATCTTTAATTTTTAAAGATAAATACTTATTGTAGATTTCTTTTGTCTAATGTGAGAAAATATTGTTTCATTAAATTCTGAAAGCACTAATTCTCAGGAAAATATATCTTTTGATTTTTTTAAAATTATTTTTGTTGAAATTCGGTATGCATTTCCAGTCTTTCCACTCTTGATATTACGTAATATTTTAACTTAAATAACATTTTCAGATGTTCCCTTTATATAACTCTAGAAGAAGTTGGTGAAATTCAAAGTACGAGATATCGAAAACGTACGAAGAAACAGACCCAAAATTATTTACAAAAAGACTTATAGCAAAAGACCATTTCTGTCTACAATTCATTCATTAATGAACAAGTACCAAAAATTTCTTTTGAATAGGCAAATAAATTATTTGTGTATAATTTTAGTTATAAGGTAGTACTTACATTATTTACATTGTTCGGACTGTTATCCTCTACTTTATTGCCATATTCAGGAAGCTCCGGTCGCTGTACGATCTGGCTTTCTTCAGTTAATTGGAATATCGAACCGAATTCTTCAAAATTCTAATCACATGAAAAAGGTCGGAGGGCACAGTAGCGGAGACGTTATGAATATGGCAATAAAGTTGAGGAAAAATGTCCGAACTATGTAAATAAGAAATGTTTCGATTTAATTTCGGTAAAAAAAGCATCAATGTTAATAGGTAACTAATGTATATAACATAGGATATGTTTATGTATGAAGATGAAACTTCGTAACGTTTTCAATCGTGAATTAATTTAGGAAGAATATAATTTAAATAATGGCTGTCAAAACTAAAGCAAGTTGAGTAATTCAAATTTTTTCTTTTATATCTCATGGCCAACGGGCTTCTCTCTGACAAACAGTAAGGGTTTCACTTCACTAGGTCTACTGCTGATATGCTAACGACCATCACCGAGTACATATACCGGGCACTCGACAAGAATGGTGAAGCCCGAACCGTTGCCTTGGATATCTCCAAAGCATTCGACAGGGTCTGGCATGCTGGCCTCTTGTGCAAACTGCGGAGCTATGGGGTAACTGGACATCTGTTTGACCTCATCCAGTCTTTCCTCTCTAACCGCACATTGAAGGTGGTATTAAATGAGCATGCCTCCCAAAACTACCATACGAACGCGGGCGTCCCTCAAGGTTCTATCTTACCTCCCACGCTCTTTCTGATCTACATTAATGATCTCCCCGACACCATTAGATCACAAGTTGGCATGTATGCCGATGACACAACAATTTACTCTCGCATCGATCAGAAACCAGGTGTGGACGACAAAGTGAACCTCGCTGCCGTACTTGAAAGGGACCTCCAATCCGTAGTGGCCTTGGGTAGGAAATGGCTGGTAAATTTCAATGCCTTTAAAACGAAGCTGTTATCAACTAACCACCACAGACAATCGCATTTACCTCCCATTAGCATGAGACAGGCTAGCCTCCCAGAGAGTAAAATACTACGCCTCCTTGGCCTTACACTTTCGGCGAACCTTAAATGGAATGACAATATTGAATCCAGTGCCAAATCTGCTGCTATGAAAGTCTGCTCCCTGTTCAGGGCCCGGAAGTTTTTCCCACCTGAATCTATTCTGCACATATACAAATCTACCATCCGCCCGTGTATTGAATATTGCTGCCATATCTGGTCGGGTGCCCCTGCTACTCTCCTTGGGCTTCTTGACAAAATACAAAGGAGGATCTGTAACGTGGTTGATACTGACTTGGCAGTCCGGCTTCAGCCGCTCTCTCACCGGCGTGATGTGGCTTCCCTGTGCCTCTTCTACAAGTACTTTCATGGCTACTGCTCCGATGAGCTTAGATCACTGGTGCCACCTAAGCGCGAATTTACACGAGATACTAGATTAGCAACTAGGTCCCACCCTTTTACAGTTAAACAAATAAGATGTAACCGTAAATTCTTCTCCAACAGCTTCTTTTTCTCGCGCTTCCCGCCTGTTGAACTCCCTTCCACAACTCTGCTTTCCCGACAGTTACAATCTCCAGGTGTTTAAATGTAGGGTCAATAGACACCTCCTATCACACTAACTCCCAATTATTCTCAGAACACCCTCATCTACCCAACCCTCATTCTCGGTATCCTTACCCGCCTATCACCCACACTCTGACATTTCCTATATTTAATCATCCTTTCTCCACTCTACGTAGCCCCCTGCGCAGTAGTGGCAGTGACATGCCTTGTTCGGGGTGAAACGCTTATAAAAAAAAAAAGAAAAACTTCCCGCCTGTGGAACTCGCTCCCGTATTCTTTCTTTCCTGACTACAACCTCCAGAAATTTAAATGCAAAGTCAATACTCATCTACTAACCACTGGACTCTAGCTCTCTCCCCACCCCCGTATAACCTTCTCTTTCTCTCCACCTATGTATCTGTCATCGCACCTGCTTTCTCAGCTTTCTATTGTTCCTTTCTAACTATTTTGTACTCCTCACTCTTTTCTAATTAATCTTTTTACGTTTATGTAGCCCCCTGCACATCAGTGGCGTTTCAGCCTTGCTCAGGGTTAAATGATTAAAAAAAAATATATATACACAAAAGTAGTTATACCAATAAGTTAAACATAAGGTTTTACTATAAACTTTTCTTGAAGTACTGAGTAAGATCTTTTATATGTTTCTTTTGTTCGTGTTATTTCTTATCTATTAAATTGTCTGCTCATATATTCATTGGTTCCTTGTTCCTTCTCTTTCAACATTTTCAGCTGTAGTATATCATCGAAAATGAAGACAAAACTTGAAGCAGCGGAAATCTGGTTCTACAGAAAGATGCTGCGGATATCGTGAGACTGAACATCCAAGCAACGATGAGGTGTTGAAAAGAATGGCAACAAAAAGGAAATTAATACTGAGCGTCAGGAAGAGACAACTGTTCTTGTGACATGCAACGAGAAAAAAATCTTCGAGAACCTGATACTGACAGGCCACATAGAAGGAAAAGACACAGAGGAAGGCAGCGGATAACATATTTGCAGGGCCTGATCAGGTGGATGACGGTACGGTGGGTGCGAGGTTTAACAGGAGCAAACATAAAAAAAGCCACATGGGATAGAGAGACGAGGAGATCCATGATCGCCTCCGGCCTGAAGGGACAGGGCACATAGAAGAAGAAGAGGAACAAATAAGCTCCCTTTTTATTTTTTCTTATTTTTTTTGTCATATCTTTTTTTTAACTTTTCCTTTTCTTCTTCCTTGAAAATCATCATTCATATATTGTTTTAGCTATTATCTTGTTATATATCTATTTACTGGTCAACATTCTAGTATTTTTTAACAGTAGACCCGAACTATGTTTTTGCTTCTTTTTCATTTCCTACCTAAAATAGATTTGGACAAAAATACTTGTCGTCTAATGACGACGGGGGTTTGATCAAACAGTTTCACACATTTAACTTTAACTTTCCATTTTAAACGAGAAATTCAAACAGACAGTTAATATAATTCCCACAAGTTTTATGTTTGTTTTCATTATTTCATCACCATAACTTTGAATTCTTACTTCACCTTCGACATAATGGATAACCAATTTCCATGACAGACAAGTCAATATTTTTGTCCTTGCCAATAACAAAAATAAAATAATCTATTTCCTGAAATCAGTATTATTTTATCATTATTAGTGAGTGTTTCCAGAAATCTCTCGTTCTTTACCAATGCCCACTGGCGACAAATTTAAACTTTTTCCATTGTCTTTTCTATATCTCCCGGGTGGTATATAGAAAACTATATGTTATTGTATTGAATATTCTTAATATTATACTGGAATAAGTAAGTGACATTCTGTTGTGGATTCCAGGTTAGGAACTGCACAAATTAATGAACAACAAAACAGATATGGAGATAGAAAAGTAGGTTATATTGAACGTAATATACAAACTTGAACGTTGATTAGTAAATCCAGGAATACTATTAGTAAGAAATAAATATATACAGGTCTTGAAGTGAAGTCGTTGGAAATAATATATCCGTCTATATTATTTTATCTGAGTGGAGCTAAGAGCTAGTCTGACTTCTGATGCGGTAGTCTCTGGGTAAGTTCGGTATCTCTCAGTAAATATACGTATCAGTTCCGGTACTTTCCGATAACTGTAACAGGTCTCTACGAATTATTCTCTACCTTTTGGCAGTCTATTATTATATAAAAAGGGGAGATCTCACAACATCTTCTTTGTAACAAGTAGAATACGGAACCGAATTTGTCTCAGGTCGGATGCTGTTCCTATTATATTAACAAGTTGGATGATTTGAGCCTAGACCATACTAGGTTTTTTTTCTGACGCGCCAACGAATTAATTATTTATTTTTTCTTCGTATGTTAAGTTGCGCTATTTCCACATGAATTCTTTAAATAGACTTAAACATATTAATCAAATGTAACTATTTGATGGAATTCTTGTCATATAAAATTCTTGAGTGGATGCTTTTGCGAACTGAATTCTCCATCAGTCGATTCTTATAAACATTTCCATATATGCACACATTCGATTCAACTCTAGTGTATTTTTACAACTCTAAAGTTTGGTTACCGTTTTCCAAGTCTACAACTTGTCAGGCTGTAATTCTCCAATATTTGCACTTAAAGGATCAAGGCCATTGTCAAACCTATATACCTGAAGCGTTCCAAAAAAGAAAAATGTCAAAATAGATTGGTTAAACTTTTAAAGTAAACGCACCCTAAGACCAGAAAAACTGGGTAAACCACCTTGGCACATCCCATCTTAGAGAGAGCCAGACATTATATTTAAATAGTTAGAAATAATTTAGGTTTTACCAGCAAAGACACCAAAAAGATTATGTTAATATATTTTATTAGCCTTCAAAATTATAATCATAATCATTCTCAAAGATGGTAAATTTTCGACTCTACATTTAAAGTATCACAGTATTTTTAGCGGGTAAAATACACTTTTTTACCTTCAAAGTTAATGTCAAAATCTGCTGGCATCCTATATATATATATATATATATATATATATATATATATATATATATATATATATATATATATGAGTACGAACAAATGGAGTAAAGATAAAGAGCTAAGAACTAGTCTGATTTCCGATGCGGTAGTTGCTGGGTAAGTTCGGTATCTCTCTGTAACTTACGTATCAGTTCCGGTGCTCTCCGATGACTGTAACATATCTCTACGAATTACTCTCTACTTATGGCAGCTAACGCTGTTCTGTCTATGGCAGGAGTAGAAGTATACTGAATAGAGTCCATTATCATATACAAAGGGGAAATCCCAGAGGACCTTACTATTTAAAAGTGTGGAATATTATTATTGAATTAATTTCATTATACGTAGTTATAACAAAAACACTTTACATCGCTACACAAAACTCTCGTGATGGTTGGTAACTACCAACATGAATGATTTTTATGGAAATTTAATAAGAGTTTCCATTTATCAGCCATATCCTTGCAATTTAGAATTATTAGTACTGAAACAGGATAGATTTTGTGTGGCGATGTATAACCCGAATATAAGAGACCCTAAGAGAAACCCGTATATAAGAAATATCGTGTCTTTCATTATACGTAGTTATAACAAAAACTCTTTACACCGCTACACAAAACATTCATGTTTCAGTATTATTAATTGTAGTTCGACAAGCGATGGTTGGTAACTACCGACATGAATGATTTTTATGGAAATTTAATAAGAGTTTCCATAAAAATCATTTTTTATCGACAGTTACCAGCCATATCCTTACAATTTAGAATTATTAGTACTGAAACAGGATAGATTTTGTGTAGCAATGTATAACCCGGATATAAGAGATCCTGATATGGGAGAAACATGGATATAAGAAAAATTATCTGATCCCAAATTAGAGCCGGCGGTAATGCATATAAAATAGACCAAACCCGACAACTCTCTTATATCCGGGTCACAGTTTAATATGTTTTTTTTCTAACTACTTATAATAATCTAATCTTAAGGCAACTTGTATTGTCGAGCGGTCACCATTCTAGGTAGTTGCTTAAGTGTCTAAGTCAGTGGTTCCCAACCGGTGAGTGGAGAGGCCGCGAAGCCTTGGCAGGGTGGTAGCGACGCCTTGGCAAGGAAGCTTATTAGAAATAGCTTGGGATAACATTAATTGTATTTCATCAATTACATTTTTCAAGCTCTTACATTTTTTTGTTTAGCTGCAAAGTTTAGGAATATATTGGATGTTGGAGATGACATGAGACTGGTTCTAACAAACACTCGGACGCAAATTTCAAAACTTGCTGCTAAAATGCAACATCAAGCATTTCACTTGTTGGATTGGATATCTTTTTAAACCTATGATAATATTATTTTAAGAAATATATGTTCTTTTGGGAATTCAAGTCAGACCAATGTAATTTAATTTGGTAATAAATAAGTACAGAATTTTAAAATAAGTTTTAGATGTTTCTTTCCCTGTCCTTGACGAAAAGTAAAAAGAAAATTAAGCTACTGATGGTAAGCCCTAAGTAGGGGGTCACATGGGTTTTAAGCATTTAGGTAAGTGGTTGTGAGTGCCAAAAGGTTGGGAACCACTGATCTAGGTAGTTGTTTAACTGTCAACGTGATGAGGCAGTAAGCTGCACCCACATAGAAGCGTTTTAATAAAACAGTGAATAAAGAAAAGCCATATTGAGAAGGTAGAAATCTTATTTCTGTTGCAAATTTTGTCTCAATAAGGTAAATATAAATATGTGTTGTAGTGCTAAGAGATGAATAACAGGACAGATTGAGTCCAGATTGAGTCCAGTAACGATGGCTGGCAACGAATCTACCGCAGTAATACATATCAGCCTACTCCGGGGAAAATCTCGCTAGTCAATCATCGACCGAAAGATACATAATCGCCAAAGCGTGCAACACGTATGGCACGCAACTGATTGAAGGTAAACTACATGAAGACTGCATGCATGGATATTAACAAAAAGAGGTATCCAAAATACCAAGTACAGGTAAGAGATTCTAAAATCAAGCAGGTACAAAGATTTAAATACCTGGGAAGTGCTCTAACAGAAAGCGGAATGTGTGACACTGAGATTCGAAGATATATTCAAATGTATAAGGACACATTCCAAAAGTTAAATACATTATTGAAAGACAGGAAAAGTACTGAACTGTGTGATATCCGTCATCGTATATGGTAGAAAAAACTGGGCAATCTTCTAAAAAATAAAACTGAGACTCGATGCAACAAAGATGTGGTTATACAGAAGGATGCTGAGAATATTATGAACTAAACATGTGAGCAACGGCGAGGTTGTGGAGAAAATTAAAATAAAAGAAATTTATACATAACATCAGGAAGATAGACTTGAAGTTTCTGGGACACGTAATGAGGAAGGAGAGCTTGGAGAATCTGATATTTACAGGGCAGACAGAGATAAAAAAAACCGAGGAAAAGAGCACGTGACATACTTGATGAGCCTAAAAAATAGATTGCAGAAAAGGGTTTAATAGATATAACAAGACATATGTTAATAGCTACGAAGAAATGGAAGATGAAGAAGGCCATAATCGCCTACGTCCTGAAGAAACAAGGCACGTAAAAGAAAAATGTACGGAGTTAGAAGATTGCTGACGTGGATTTGGGATGGAAGCATTACAATAACAATATTAAATATTATTCTATTGAATGTTTATGGCAACTTGTAACTGATATACAGATATTTCAGATTGCTTTTAGTTGTCCGTAGAGGCGCCCGCAAGAGTGTATGTATATATGGTAGACTTGCATCTATGGTTATATATGAGGGATTGCATGTGACTATATACGTGTATATGTTGTCAACTTGGTAGACACTTAGGTGCTGATTTACTTGATTTTGGCGTATGCTATTATTTTGTATAGATGTATGTTATTTTACAAACTATTTAAAACTATGAGAGCTTGTCCGTACCTTTGTTCTAACGGCTCTAGTTTTTTCATTTTGAGAAAATCACCTGGCTGCAACAAGCGTCTAAAATTACAGAGCACCCGGAAATTACAAAATCCTCATCGTGAAAGAAAGAGGAGCAAAATATTCCTGCTGAATACAAGACTTGATAATATTGTGTATAGCGGGACTTTTTCAAATAAATTGTATTTGAATAAAAATCAAAAACAAAACGAAGAAAATAACTTAAAATGAAAAAAAATGAATGTAAAAAAAATGAAAAAGGAAAGATGAAAGAAGGATATTACAGGGAAGGCGGTTGGTAGCTTAAAAGATCGATTTTTGATGGGCCAAAAAGAAAATACGATAATGGGGCCAATGATCGTCACATGAAGATACTGTGTCCGATTTGAAATGAAAGAATTAAGTCAGTCAATTTGAAAATCTACATTACTTTACATGCCTAGACGCCAAGCTTCATTACCTACCCATTCAGATATAAACAATTACAAAATGTTCGAATATATATACGCATGCATAAATACACGTGTGTAAAGATATGTGTGCATTGATGTATATAATGAAAATTCCAGAATAAAACCATTTTCTATATATGTGAGGATGAAGCTATAAAACAATCTAACTCAAACATATACACATGCGCATTAAATAGAAACGAAAAGTAACATTAACTTTTTTTTATATTTATAAAATATATACTGAGGAAAATTTCTTTAGAGAAATGTATGTTCACAGGATATGTTGATGAGAATATACTAACAAGCTTTAATTCAAAATAAGGACATAGAAGAAAAAATAATGATCAAATGTGCCCTGATTTAAATGAGGCAGAGGATTAGTTCAACTAGAAGACAGGATGATGATTTTGTCAAAGGACATAAACGAAATAAGAAACTTCAAATAATAAAGGAACCAACACATTCAAAATGGATATCACTTGATCAAAGTAGTACAATTAAATCATCATACACGTACTGCAGCGGCAAACAACCTAAAAATGAAATATAAGAAATTAAATTACCTTGTATTCTTACTGTAACAATGTGTCATTTATCAAAGAAATCCGATTACGCTTCTTGTCTATAATTGCATGATTCACGGCCAACAAATAGAATCTTGAAGCTTCGAATAATCTGCCAAATATCATTGAACCTGATATTGTTATATATCGCCGTACGACGACAAAACAACAAACACGCATATATAAAAATATAAGGTTATATTTTTATTAATGACGACTAACCGTGTGGAATAGAGAACGGAAGGGTGAGAGGCACATAGAATGGGTTGACGGGAGTGTAGTCTTGCCGTGGTGTTTCTCTGCTTCCACTGGCCGTTCTCTGCTAGCGAATCCGTGTGTCGAGGTCTTTATATAGTCTTCTAGAACCGGGACTTTCCTTCCGGTTTTGCCTCGCCCACGCAACGCCCACGTAATTCTAAGAGACACCTGATCTGTTTGCCTCTGTAGCCATTTCCGCCGCTGTCGGAAATAAGGTCAAATGACATCCGCTCCGGCCTCGACAGGATGTATTTCACAAACACCTGTCTTGTCGCTCGCCGCCCCCTTCACCGACGGGAAACACCATCGCTTGCATCACTTCCTCGGGTGGGGCCAGATTGTTATATTACACTCCTCGCCCTCCCATTTTCCAAAATGTTCACCTAAGAACATTTTAAGCGCAACACCCTCACACACACCCCCATGCCACACAAGACCGACAATTGTACAAAATATGTGCACGCCGAAACAACAAAACATGTGCACGCCGAAACAAACAAAACAACAAAAAAAAAATATATGGGGGAGCCTACATCGGCAACCCAACAATGTTCGTGTCCATTGTGGAATTTTCCTGTATAAAAAACACAGAATCTCTTGCGTATGCTTCATGATGCAGTGTTGGAAGCCAAAATGAGTGAGACTACCACAAAAGTGATGATAGAATTACTTGGGACTTATACAGAGGATAATGTTCTCCCAGCTCGATGTTTCATTGTTCTTTTTTTTTTTTTTTAAGTTTCTGTAACTTTCAATGTTCGTTTCCTTTCTCGACTCTGTCCATACGCGTAGACGCCTCGATGCACGACCATATGATCATAGGCGGTAACCGCGCCCCAGTTTCCAAACTGACATCGAGTAAATGACCTTTGACCAACACCATGCGTGTTTCCGCTCGAGTTTATTGTTACACATGTAACTTCATTTATTTTAATTTAATTTCAAACATACTATGTTTGAACACAGAAAAACTGCCATTATCTGCAGTACATATCATTCATAGTCTGACCGAGAAATGTTCAATAGAAAACGAAGAAAATTACCCTGATTACAACGTTAATCCGCATGCAATTTACTTGTGGAGGATTAGAGGTTTCATCTATCTTAATTTAGTCTAAAAAAAAAAATGGACCCGTGACTCTTAATTCATTAGTTTGTATCTTCCGCATGTTTTGCTATAAGGAAGGTGACCTAACTATTTCACTTAAACTATCGTTAATCCTCCCACTGCTTTCTTTCCCAATCCTATAGCATATCAGCTAATACGTCTACAAGACTTTTCAGTTGTTCTTTCTTTTTGTTCCGATCAACTGTGGAATCTGCAGGTCTATCCGTGCTTTTTGCCCCAGCAGACGTTTGCCTCATTTGGACATCTTCGCTGCTAGGTGATTCCCTAGAAAAACCCTGATCTACATGAGTAGATCCAGACGTTTCGCACATTGAGCAATCATCCTCGAACGTGGATGAAACATTATTTATACCACCGATTCTACAATCATTATCAATAGTTGACACGTTTTTATTCGCCATTTTACGTCGAGTCATGATGCGACGCTCCATTAATGGAACATCAGACTCATCGTCTGATTCCACACGTTGGTGTCGTTTTTTGTGCACTGGAAAGTCGGTCTGTTCCGCTCCGGATTCGTCATCCGAATCACTGGATTCTAAAGCAACCTTTGCGAAAGGAAAAGGAGGGAAGTCACATTCCTGTATGTGGGGTTGCTGCCTTTTTAGGTTTCTTGTCTGACACGGGATACATTTACCTACGAAATCATTTATTTCTCTAAGTAAACAAGGCCAGAAATACTTTTGTTTTATTGAGTGGAATGTCTTATCCACCCCCATATGGCCACTGTCATCATGGTATTGAACTAGCACCATTTTTCTAAGGTGAGATGGTACATACAGCCTGATGAGGGGTTCATCATCAGGTTGAGATAAATAGTACACCACCTCATCCATTACTATATATCTCTTCTGTTCTGCTTTGGTAGCCCTACCATTTCGTAATCTAATCTTCAGGTCTAAGATGTTTTTGTCTGATTCTTGCTCCCTGATTATGTCTATTCCTTTCAATGTGGGCCGTTCGGGTGCCTCTGATGAATTTCCGACATTTTTATGGGCTGCTAATTCTTCCGGCTCCATTAGGTTGGAGTTTATAACACTAACCAAGTAATTTCTATCATCTATCTCTACTGGAGAAGCAATATGGTCTTCGTTCACATCAACAGCGCGTGATAAGAGATCCGCGCAAACATTATCCTTACCCTTAAGATACTGTATGCTGCAATTGTAGACAGACATGCTCAGAGCCCAAGTCTGTATCTTCTTATTTTGTATGGGCGAGTTAAGTAAGTGCTCCAGGGGCCTATGATCAGTGTATATTGTGAATGTTGCGCCATGCAGGTAGTGATTCAGTTTTTGAAGAGCATAGTGTATGGCATAAGCCTCTTTCTCTATAGTTGACCACCTCGTTTGTGTGTCACTTAATTTATGGGACAATAAATAAATTGGTTTTTCTACATCCTTCCTATTTTCCTTATCGTACACCACCTGGGATAGGAATGCGCCAATCGATTGATCGGATGCGTCAGTATATAACCTATACGCCTTATTTGGGTTGGGATAGGCTAGTGTTATCATCTCCGCGAGCTTCGTTTTTAGTGTATCGAAAGCGGTTTGGCAAGCATCGTCCCATTGGAATCGTGCATATTTCCTTGTCAAATTGACCAGCGGTTCGGCTATATCAGAGAAATTTCTAATAAAGCGGCGATAGTATGAGGTCATCCCAATAAAAGCTCTTACTTGCCTAACAGTGGTTGGAGTAGAAACTGACTTTATAGCCTTGACTTTATTGAGGTCTGGTTGTATTCCCTCTTCACTTATCTTGAACCCCAGGTATTGGGTCTCTTTCTTAAAGAACTCACACTTAGCTGGCTTCAGTTTAAGGTTGTGCTTACGTAGACTACTCAAGACTGTGTCTATATGTCTTAAATGATCTTCCACCGTATTTGAAAATATCAGAATATCATCTAAATATGCCAGAGCAAAATCTTCCTGTCCCTGTAAAACAACTGACATTAATTCCTGGAAGATGCCGGGTGCGTTTGCAAGTCCAAATGGCATAACATTAAAATGAAACAGACCCTTGTGGCAGGTGAATGCACTTTTTTCTTTGTCATCATCATGAAGCTTAACTTGCCAGTACCCTGATTTTAAATCAAGCTTCGAAAAGTACCTTGCCGAACCAAGTGATGCCAGTATATCATCGATGACAGGAAGAGGTCGAGCATATTTCTTTGTAATCTTATTAAGTGCTCTAAAGTCTACACAAAATCTCTTACCACCGTCTTTCTTCTCTACTAAAACTACTGGAAAACCCCACGGGCTATTGGATCTCTCAATTACACCTGCCTGCATCATTTCGTCGATTGCTGAATCCATTGTCTTTCTTTGTTTGAGGGGTGTGCGATATGGGCGTTTTCTTATGGGCTCATGCGTTCCAGTATCGATACGCATCTCCACAGTATCGGTTCTGCCCAGATTCTTGTCGTCACTAACGAACATGTCCCTATTTCTTTTTAGCAATTTGTTAATTTCAGGCTTGAATTCCTCCGGTACATGTACCTGTTCCAAATCTACATCAGGACTTTTATTATTTTGTTTATCGGGCATAGTAATTTCAGTAATATTACCTGCCCTTTCCAATTTAGCCAGCGGACACCCCCGTCTCAAAGTGATTGTCTGGTTAGTGTTATTCATTATCAGCAACTGAAACTTACGAGACTTTGGCATTTTTACAACTGCGTTGGCTACTGATATACCACATAAGTTGCTAACATATCCACTACTCAGCTGTTCGATTTCATATTCTTTGCCACGTCCATTTCTCAGCCTGGTTAATCCCAGACAAGCATGCAGGTGTTGAGGTCTTAATGTTACTTTTTGAGCTAACCTAACAATAGAGGAAATATGAACATCCTCCTCTAATGCCACGTATTCTTCACCAATCTTCAATGCCCCCAAATCGAAATACATTCTCACCCCGTTCTGCATCAGCCAATCTCGGCCAAGTATAACGTTTCTATTGAGATTTTTCACGACTAAAAAATCATGGGGTATGGACTTACTTCCTATCTGGACCTGTAGACGACAAAGGCCTTCAACGTATAACGGGGATCCATTCGCAGTTCGAAGTTTAATGTCCCTCTTTTGCAGTTCAAGTCCCAGTCGCAATTTTTTAAATACCCTACAGCTTATAACCGATACCTCTGCTCCCGTATCTACCAATGCCCTATAAGGTCTACGTTCTATTCTAATAAAGATGGAATTTGGCGCGCCCATGTTACCAACTATGTACGTTGGTACCGTCTTGTTCCGTTCGTTGGGCGTCGCACGAACGGACCTCTGCCGTTTCCCGGGGCGCGTCTACAAAATTTCGCTATGTGGCCTTCTTTCCCACAATTCCAACACCTAACAACGCTCCCGTTCCTCTCCCGCTCACGAGTCTTGTATTTAGTTCCCCTATTACCAACTTTTCTATTGATCTTATTCCTATTATTATTAATATTAGTTTCAGCGGGGCTTACGGCTTCTATCGGTACCCGTCTCCGAGAGTGGCAAATTTCCATAGGCTCCTCTTCGTATTCAGAGTTTGCATCGAGTCGAATTTTCCATCTCAACTCAGATAACGCTTTCTGATAGGCAGCCTCTAGTGTTTGTGGCTCATCCTTCATAACTGCCATCTTTATTTCCCGATCCCTTAGACCTTTTATGAAAAATCCTAGAACTTGTTTTGTCACAACTTCATTCCTCCCGTCAACCCCAACATATGCGCTCTCCGCTAGGCGTACTACTCTCTGCATGTAGTCCTGCACCCCCTCTGTTCTACCCTGCTTAATGTTCACTAATTCGACTAACCGTGCGTCGGGGTCTAAAACCAATCCGTAATATTCCTTTAAAGAAGTTTTTAACTCCTTCCATGTGAGTTGTGGGTTACTAGAAATTAGTCTATATACATAGTGTCCAACAGTTCCCCTTGTTGTGAGAAGAGCTGCCTGACACTTGTCTTCTTCTGCCACGCGCACAACTTTAAAATACCTCTCCATATCCTCCAACCAAGCACTATAACCACCATCTTCTTTGCACGCTAATGGTTGTATATTCTTTAAAAAAGATTCTCCCCTTAAAGTGTTCGACACCGAACAAGTCACATTTCTCAATTCTAGGGTCAGACCTTGAAAAAATCGGCAAAAGTATGCTGTTCCATTTTTTTTTTTTTAAATTAGACTTATTATAAACTTATGAACATGAGCAGAACACACACAAGATCGAATCAAAAGTCACCTACCTTTCGTTGATGTCGTCCGGTTGCTTTCTATTTTCGTCTTCTATCTGGTAATTTTAATTCCGTTGAATTTCAATTGTCGCCGTGGTAACCAAGCTCGTATCTATCTGTTTTGTGGTTGTTGTTGTCTTAAAACAGCAAGTCACTGGGCACCAATTTGCGTATGTTATATATCGCCGTACGACGACAAAACAACAAACACGCATATATAAAAATATAAGGTTATATTTTTATTAATGACGACGAACCGTGTGGAATAGAGAACGGAAGGGTGAGAGGCATATAGAATGGGTTGACGGGAGTGTAGTCTTGCCGTGGTGTTTCTCTGCTTCCACTGGCCGTTCTCTGCTAGCGAATCCGTGTGTCGAGGTCTTTATATAGTCTTCTAGAACCGGGACTTTCCTTCCGGTTTTGCCTCGCCCACGCAACGCCCACTTAATTCTAAGAGACACCTGATCTGTTTGCCTCTGTAGCCATTTCCGCCGCTGTCGGAAATAAGGTCAAATGACATTCGCTCCGGCCTCGACAGGATGTATTTCACAAACACCTGTCTTGTCGCTTCGCCGCCCCCTTCACCGACGGGAAACACCATCGCTTGCATCACTTCCTCGGGTGGGGCCAGATTGTTATATTACAATATCTTCAGCAGATGTTGTTAAAAATTATGATGATGGGGTGAATATATTATATATCTATTAATCCAAAAGATCTTTATAAGCTAAATATTATTTGTAGTGGATAATCGTATTTGAGTAGACGGTGCATTTATTTATTAAGCAGTTATATTTATATTCGTCAACGTAACTGAAAATTCGTGGAATCTTATTAGAAGAAATATATATCCTCAAATAAATCCGTCAGTTTAATAATGAAAAAAATTGTTTTCCTTACAGATTGCTTTGTTAAGTTGGAACACGAAAACGAATATATATGGGGGCTTAATAAGGTAAAGTACCGACTAGAACCCATATTCATAATGGCACTTACATTTTTGGAGAAAAATTTAAATGAAATATTTTTATTGGCGTTAATTACTACTTGAAAGACAACAAGTAGCTGAACAAACGTTATAATATCTTAACCTGTGGAGTTTTTTCAGAAGGCAAATTACTAATAACTTGTTCAAAGTCTATTTGTTCTACAGTTTCATATTTAATTGAAATGAGGGTCAAATTGGTTATACGATCTTGCGATATATACGATCTTAAGAGACTTTTAATCAGCTTTAGTTCGAGAAGATTTTTTCTCTGCTGTAGCAACAGAAACATTGAGCGTTAGTAATCGAAATATTTGGCATTGTTTTTTTAAACATGCTATCGATAAAACAATTTAGTTATTTGAGCGCCGATGGTTGGGTCATTATTGTCATGCGAGGTTCCGTTTTGGAAGTTGCTGCTAAAAATCCCGATATCAGAGAACTTCCAATGTTATATATCGCCGTACGACGACAAAACAACAAACACGCATATATAAAAATATAAGGTTATATTTTTATTAATGACGACGAACAGTGTGGAATAGAGAACAGGAGAGTGAGAGCGCACATAGAATGGGTTGACGGGAGTGTAGTCTTGCCTGTGGTGTTTCTCTGCTTCCACTGGCCGTTCTCTGCTGGCGAATCCATGTGTCGAGGTCTTCTAGAACCGGGACTTTCCTTCCGGTCCTGCCTCGCCCACGCAACGCCACGTAATTCCCAGAGACACCTGTTCTGTTTGCCTCCGTAGTCATTTCCGCCGCTGTCGGAAATAAGGTCAAACGACATCCGCTCCGGCCTCGACAGGATGTATTTCACAAACACCCGCCCTGCCGCTCGCCGACCCCTCCACCGACGGGAAACACCATCGCTTGCATCACTTCCTCGGGTGGGGCCAGATTGTTATATTACACCAATACTACGTCTAAGTGAGAACCTTATTTGGTAATGAGAATTTTAAAATTCTTCCTCCAACTCATCTTCAGTATCTATCATGATTGCTTGCAATGATAATTCAGCGAAGAAAGTTTGAAGATAAAGCATGGAGTAAATTTGTGCTTTTAGTTCATTTACAAGTCAACCATAATTTCTCTTTACTTCTTGCACAAGTGTTTGATATACATCTTTTTTCTCTTCCCCGGTATCTTTCTTCTTCTTCTAATCCCCTTTTCAACTATAATTCTATTTTTTGCACTTTGTTTTAATTTGATTAATCTATTCAATGTGCGGCGGTTGTGCGTTGTGGTGCAGTGGATATCGGCTCGGAACGAGAAGCCGAGAAGCCGAGTTCGAATTCCAGTTGAGTTCATTGTATTCACTTACGCGCAAATACCCTTGGGAAACGTATTAATCCGTCTCTTCCTTCCAGTTATGGGTTAAATAGCAGGACAGATTGGGTTCTATAGACTTGGTCGGCAACCAGTCTACTGCAGAAAGCAATGGCAACCTACTGCGGGATAATCGTCTACCCTGTCAGTCATGTATCTTTCGAGACATGATCGCCCAAGCGTGTATCACGTATGACAGTTAACTGCCTGAATCTATTCAAACTCCAGCCTGCCCATCTTCGGTTAAAGAAAATTTCGGTCGCTACTATGTGGGTTACGCGCACATCTAAACCAATAGATAATCTTGAAGTTTTTTTTTAATAAGATTTATTTATTCGGAAATTTCTTTAGTAAAACAAAGGTGACAGCAAAGAGAAGTTTTCAATTGAAAGCAAAAGGATTTACGCATTCCCACTATTTTTAAGATTTTCTGATTTCGATATTAATAAATCGAGTGGCTGAATCATACCTTGAAACCCGGTTTTCACTTCACAGATATCTTCGTAAAGTGCACTCCAACCAGTGGTTAGCAAATGCTTCATAAATGCTTCATAGAGAAGAAAAAAATTATTGAGTCTCTGCGAGAAATGTAATCGCACTTGCATTCACAGCAGAGATATGAATACCGCATAAGTTCAAACTATGATTATAAAATAGCACAAATTCGGCTTTCCCTTTTATATTTCGTAGAGGACATTGAACACCACCATGAAATCCGGCCATACTTGCAGCATTGTTACATTCTATCCTTCTAATTGTTTTAACATCAAGTTTATCTTTTTCCGGTCAATCCAAAACCATTTTCATATCATTAGCTGTTCTCCCATGCTCAATGATTAAACCAAGAAATGATTCCTGGATCCCCACTTTTTAGTTTTTAATGACGCCATATCAAGAAATGAAATCAAATTTTTCAGTATGAGACATATCCGGTATGCTGTCTAGTAAGATTTCAAAATAACAGGCTTTTCAAATTCGATCAAATATATTTTCCATTACGTGTTTGCCAAGATATGAACGAATTCTTTTGGGATTTTCGATGAGAAATACCGCCGGTTACTCTTTACTTATTTCAAGTAATGCTTTCAAAGAATATGATCATACTTTCTCATAAGTTCAAAAATTTCTATGAAGTTACCGCTACTGGAACGACATACATCTTCTCGTTGACCTGTAAAAGACAATTTATGTTTCGTCAGAAACTTCACGACCTCACGTATTTGTGTTAAAACCTGTCTCCAAATCTGTCTTTGTTTTTCATAGATTAATTCCTTAAAAGCACTAAAAGAATTTTCCTGTTCAGACATTTTTGCCTAAACCGCCAGAACTTTGGAAATTCTTGCTAGACTTTATTTGCGTTACTTTGTCTTCAGGAAGCAACGCAAAAAGAAAGGACGCGTCTTTTGCCCCAAAGACGGCGCTGTCGCTACCAGAATCAGTGAGAAGCAGGCAAATGAGAAGAAGTGTACTCGTGGATTACTTACACTGTGCCAGGCTGCAGCTGTCAATGGGGGTTACTCGCAGAAACCCCGTATCAGTTTTTGCTATATTGGTACTCCCATTGTTGAAGTGAGCACCTTCATTCAACCATTTAGAGGCTGCTGGTTTTGGGCCAACGGTTGTTTGTCTATACAGCTTTCAGTGAACGTTAATCTAAGTTCACATTTTCTCTCACTGCGGGTCTGAAACGAGTGGATGCGCTCCACTGATGCGACATGTTCAACGGAATCCCTGTCTCTCTCCAATTGCATCTCGTTGCTAAAACACGGCAGTTTTAGATGTAACCTCCGCAATGTACGGTATTGGTATCTCCCAGACAATTCGCCTGATCCGTAGGAAAGAAAAATAGTCCTGTTAGTAATTTTAACCGTTTTTAGACCATTAATAAATGGGCCCCATGCAAACAAAGCTCTTAAATGTGTCTTAATATCTTAAGGTTTTGAAAAATACTTAAAATTTCTCGCAACACCTTATCATAAATTTTGGCCATCGTCGTTACCTAGGTCACGTTAATAAGGGGAAACTATTATTTAGAGACCACTGTCCCAACCCTTGGCCTTTGTGGACTGTGGTTAGAAGCACTGCTCCCTATATAGTGCTTTTTCCTAATGCGGATCCTTACGCTTGCCGTGAGATACCCACAGGCGCAGTGGCAAAGAGGGAACGAGAGCCGCCGGTTACTGGACAGACGACCCCAGGGGCGGCAATCGTACAGAACATCAGTGTGAACTACATTTTTTGCTTTACTTTGCGGTGCTAGGGCGAAAACATTACTTTTACACCCCACACATGAGCAGCCAACGTATAGTTGATCTTTCTAGAAGTATGGTTCTGGAAGGTGCAATCCCGAAACTGATAACAACTGCAATCGTGGCTCATACTGCCAATTTGCATGTCAGCACGTGAAGCGTACTTGACGGAAGTTTTTCCCGTTTGAAATAAGCTTGCACATATGCAAAAGAACCATTAAATACTGCTGCTATATCTGGTCGGGTGTTCCTGTCAGCCATCTAGGGTTTCTTGACAAAACCCAACGGAGAATCAGTAATGTGATCGATCCCAATCTGGCAGCTTAACGCCTTCTGATCAGATGTACATAACTCACTGGTGCCCCCTATATATAAATTTACTCGTGCCTCAAGTTTAACAACGACGTTCCACTCTTTTAATGTGAAACCAATGAATTTTAAACGCCAATTCTACTCCATCAGCTTCTTTTCTCACATTTCCCCCTGTAGAATTCCCTTCCGTTTACTTTCCTTCCCGACAGTACAATCTTCAAGAATTCAAATGTAAAGTCAAAAGTCAACTCCTATTTCACTAACTTGCATTCTCTCTCCCATGCTCCTTTCTTCGTCCACTCCACTCTTATCAGTATTCTCATCCTTCTATTTCCCTCTTCCTGTCACTTATTCCCGAGAACAACCATCACCTAGAAATATCGATATATGAAATCCAACGGCGTGAAGAGGGTTACTTCCGAAGGAAGTAATCCCTCATCCAGTAAGAACCGACATAGGCAATTGGTATCACCTGACAGTCATTCTGCGACTGTTAGCGTCAACGGCGAAAAGGGCAAAAGATTCTTCGGAGTTTGTCAGTGGCCGGGAAAGGAATGACATGGGCAACAGGTCTCTGGATCGTTACCCTGTGTCTCTACGCAACAAACAAAATATAAACCTGATGAGCAAATTGAACCCCAATATTCTGGGAATATGGGAAACTAGATGGCTTAACAATAGAGAATTTAGCAGCGATAAGCACAGGATAATAAACACAAGAGTTGAAAATGGCTAAAAGGGAGAAGGCCTAATACTGGACAAAGACGAAGAAATTCGTCCTAAAATACTGCTAGTAATCTTGGTCAAACTGAGAGGAAGACCTTTAACATAGCTAATACAGTAGTTTTTCACAAACAAATCAAGCCACTGAGAAAGATATAGAATCTTTCTACTCTATACATGACAATGCCAAGGTTCAGTGTCAAACCCAATAAATTAGAATTATCATGCAAGAATTGAAATCCAAGGTATGTAAGGATAGAAAAAGGAGTAAGAACTGGTAACATTGCATTAGGAATGTGCAACGTCGAGGAGAAAAATAGGTCCAATGGTGCACAGCAAATGACCAGGTAATAACCAATATCTGGTTTCAAGATCACCCACGACGCCGATGGACATGGAAAAACACAAGACGCAACACGGAAAATTAAACTATATCGATTACAAAACCATAAACAGGAGATTAAGAAAAGCAGTAGGTCAATGCAAAACAAAACAAAAATAAAGTGAACAGTTCTCACACTAAAGAATGACCTCAACTTGCAGATAAATACACTGACAATGTAAAAAACAAGTTCGAAGATAGAATTGGAAACAGAATCTCGAAATGAGACACACTAGAAAAAGCGCTAGTGGTTTCAGCAAACAATATTTTCCTAAAAGAAAGAAGACGCAGAAGAAAAAATAGCGCATGACTGATAAGATTCATAAAATGATGCAAAGGATAGAAAAAACTATGCCAAGACATGGGAGGGGATACAGGAAACTACACAAATAATAGAGATCAAATGCAGGCATGCTAAAGAGAATTGGATCAACAACAAATGTGAAGAAAAAAGAGAGACTGATCAGAATTAATTAAAGAGACATGCATGAAAATATAAAGGAAGTGACTGAACAAAAAACATGCTCCTCTACGGGATGTATAAAATTCAAGGATAGAACCAGCATATTAAAGAAAGAGGAAATACTCACGCGATAGGCAGAATATATAATTGTCTCTACTACGACAACAGAGAGCAACCGACAAAACACAAAGATACTGACTAACTGGAGCTATTAAAATTCAAAGTGGAAGCTGCAATGGACATATTGAAAAGAAACAAAACAGCTGGACTAGACGGCATTTAATAAATTTGCTGACAGCCCAAGACGATTTCGGCATGGAAAAAATTACATAAATAATAACTGAAATCTATAATAGTAGTGTCATACCGGTTAATGTAAGCAGATCATTTTTCATAGCACTGCCTAGAAAACAAGTTTCAAACGAATGCTAACTCCACTGAACAATCACTTTAATGAACCACATAACAAAACCCATCATCCGAATCCTGATAAATAGATTGCGAAGCATAATCAAACCAAAGACAGGACAAGAACAGTGTCAAAGACACTAGAAAGATGAACGTAATATTTATGATTAAGATGCTATCAGAAAGTACAATACAAATGAGAAAGTAAGTCTACCTATGTTTTATAGATTAGGCGATTGCGCTCGACAAAATACGCAGCAAAAAATTGATAGAAATGCTCAGCAACTTCGACATATTTGGGAAGGTATTAGAGTTATCAATAATCTCTACTGGCAACAAAGAGCCTGCATACACACGGGAAATGAATTCAGAAGATATACAAAGCCTGTTTAATAATAATAATAATAATAATAATAATAATAATAATAATAGTAACTATGAAATAATAATAACTATAATAATAATAATAACAACTATATAATATAATAATAATAACTATATAATAATAATATTAATAATAATAATAACTATGTATTAATAATATCTATAATAATAATAACAACTATACAATAAAATAATAGCCACTGTATAATATAATAATAATAACTATATAATAATAATAATAATAATAAAAATAATAACCATGTAATAATAATAAGTATAATAATAATAACAACTATATGATATAAAAATAACTACATAATAATAACAATAATAATAATAATAACTATGTAATAATAATAACTATAATAATAATAATAATAATAATAATAATAATAATAAATGAGAGCGAAAACATTCACCATAAAAAAATGAAAGAAATAGTGCGTAAAGAGTACTATAGATGGCTACGAATGATATTAAAAACTGAATTAAATTCACAGAACAGAGTTATGGCCATTAATAGCCTTGCAATCCCAGTTGTCCAATATAGCTTCAACATCTTAAACTGGACTCTAAACGACATCAGGCGAATGGATGCTAAAACAAGAAAGCTTCTTTCTAAGCATAAGATGCATCATCCAAAGGCTGATGTAGACCGTCGATACATACCCCGTAAAGAAGGTGGAAGGGGTCTTATTCAGCTGGAATTGTCATACAAGACAACAACTATTAGTTTACTAACATACATAGAAACAACAAAGGATTGGATGATACAATTAGTAAGGCAACATGAAGAAAGAAAGAAAAAATATTCAATAATAAAAGAAGGCAGTAAATACAAACAAGATTTGCAGTTAGTAGATTCTGTAGAAAAGCAAAACAGAAGACAAGAACCAACTATTGCGGCAAAAATTATGAAAATGAAAGCCAAAGATAAAGCTCTTGAAAAGATGAAACAGCGCTGGCAAGACAAACCTCTGCACGGCCAATATCCAGTACTTGCCAATAAATCCAATGTTGACAAAGTTAATACTCATCGATGGTTACGTGCATCTGGATTAAAGTCTGAAACTGAAGGATTTATACTTGCAGCACAAGACCAAAGTCTTTTCACGAGAAACTTTCAGGCAAATATTATGCATAATAATATGGATCCAAAATGCAGGTTTTGTGATAAACACCAAGAAACAATAGACCACCTAATCTCAGGCTGTTCTGTGCTTGCCCCAAACGAATATAAAAATCGCCACGATAGAGTTGGGCAATGTTTACATTGGGCAATGTGCAAACATTACGGAAAAGCTGTAAACAAACGCTGGTATGAACATCACCCAGCACCGGTTACAGAAATAGAAGATGTAACCATTCTATGGGATTACACCATCTACACAGACAGAATAATTGAAGCAAACCGGCCAGACATTATTGTTAAAAACAAGAAGGAGAAAACTTGTCTATTAATTGATATGGCTTGTCCAGCGGATTGTAACATAGCAATCAAGGAATTTGAAAAACTGTCAAAATATAAAGACCTGGAAATTGAAATAGAAAAAATGTGGAAATTGAAAACAAGAGTTGTGCCAGTGATAGTAGGTGCACTTGGAATGATAAAAAATGGAACAAAACAACACATTGAAAGAATCCCTGGAAACCCCAGCTTAAGAGATATACAAAAAACTGTCTTATTAAGTACAGCCCACACACTAAGGAAAACTCTATCTATGTAATGCTTGGGATGATAGGGAAGATCGAAAAACATGAAATGGAGCCATAACAACACGCCACTATCTGCCTTAGGTCTCCCCGCAGTCTTGGTTGGTAGTGTGACCAAAGCAGAAATCGAAATATGATGAAAAATGACATAATAATAATAGAGTATTAAGAGATAGGAGAATTTCTCTAGAGTACTGGATTGCTATGTGATGTCTGTTCTTCAATATGGGAGCGAATGATGGAAAACATAATAAAACATGGAGAAAAAACTTAAAGCAACTGAAATGTGGTTTTACAGAAGGATTGGGGACGTGGGCAATGATGGGGTTTTGCAAAGAATGGAAAATAAGAGAAATTACTACTGAGCAACAGAATAATACAGCTAAAGTTCGTGTGACAAAAAATCAGGAAGGAGAGCTTGGAGAGTCTGATACGCGCATCTCAGATAGAAAGAAAAGAGTGACAGGGTAAAGCAGCGTGTAACTTACTTGTCGGCCTGACCAGTTGGATAGCAGAACGGGGTTTGGGTGGTGTAACAGGAAAAAGCGTGCCGAGACTCAACAGGGATACTAAAACGTGGAAATCCATGTTCAACTACGTTTTGAAAGAACATGGTACATAAAAGACGATGAAAGAGGGATGAAGGCTTAGCGAGTGTGATACTCACGGGTTAGATAGAGGGAAAGAGAGACAAGGGAAAGTAAAGCATGGCATACTTGATGAAGTTGTGCAGATGAATGATAGAGCTAGGATTGAGTGAGATAACAGGGGAAGAATTATTAAGATCGAAAAGAAATAGGGAGATTTGGAAGGCAATGATCACCTACGTCCTGAACGTACACGGCACATAACAGCAAGAAGATTCCAATACATGACAGCGGCTAATATAAATATATTGGTTAGACAAAATATACAGTATTTTGGGCGATATCTCTTAAATTGTCCCGGTGTAGTCTTGCAATCTCAGCAAGAGGTCGCTTACAGCAATACCGGCATATCAAAAAGTCGCCTAAGCTCATTAAAAGCTGAGGTTACCAACAGGGCAGCATGTCAGATGTTTGTGATCTTTAAAAAAAAAAAAAGAAAAAGCAATATAATATCGAATCTGTCGCCTAATATTAAATAAATAATTTTGCATTAACTCTCCGTTTACAGACTTGGCTATATATATATATATATAGTCATCTGCAGAAAGATCTGTTTCGCTGTATTACAACTCATCAGTGCGGCTTAGACTCCGGTCGCCTGCTAACCCAGGATCGAAACACGACCACATTGGTGACAGTCGGCGCTTGTACCCCTCGGCCACGAGCGTCCAGTAGCTAGAGTGTTACAATTCGTCATCGAATGAGCGGTGCGTATATGCTTAAAAACACCAATAGAATGATAGCATGAGAGTTTCGGTTTAACGTAGAGATCTGTGTAAATTTAATTATGTGGCGTTTCCTAAAAGAGGGCACAATGTGTTTAAATAATATCCGCAAAGAATGCTTTGCCAAATAATTGTTTCGGAAGACATAAAATGTCCAGCAAGAAAAGGCAAATCCATTGCCAAGAAAACTATTAACACAAAGACCAATCGCCAAAAGCAGACAATCTGTCTGGCTAGTGGTCCCTTGTGGAAACATCTACCTGCCGACATTATATCAACTGCTTATCGTTTATGCGGGAGAAGGCTGGACTATCTTATGAACCGCTTTCCGTCCATATGAATTGTGCAGCCAGCGGCAATTGTTTTTTCTAATCTTATACGTGGGAAAGCTATTTGGCCAGCTTATCTTTCGTCCATCACTGGCAATGGGCATCCGAAAATAGAGCCAGCTGCAGTTAATATCTTCAACTTCAATAGTCATTCTCTTGAAACATTTTTCTTTTACTTAAATATTTTAGGATACTTTCTCCGCGTTTCTCCCTTATCTATAGGTTTTTATATAGTTCATGGTCAGGATTTTTATACATAGAACTCACCCGTGGTGTGTGTGTGTGTGTGTGTGTGTGTGTGTGTGTTTTTGCATGTGTATGTGCCTCTCTGTATAGTTGTAAATATATACTTTAATAGTTATGCAACTTATAGAATCATTTTACATTGCTTCATGTATTGTTAGTTGTGTATTCCAACGTAGGTTGTCAGGCTCTCCACAGCGTTTTTTGCTCTATTATATGTGAATCGCGCTTGTATAATATATTAAATTAAAATATATATTTATGCTTAATCATATTTTTCTGCTCTAAAAGTGTTCAAAATTATTTATGTGTCCTTGTGAGTTTTCAACCATTTTACACCTCTATAGCACCTTCAGATGAATTGATAGCAATTTCAAAGATTATAATGACAATTGCTACGATCTATAAATTCTTCTTTCCAAGAGAGTTACTTAGATATTTCTGTTTGCAGTCAATGAAGGAGAACAAAAATGTTCCTATCATCCATTATATCAAGTGCTTTCGGACACTTTCTTAAAGCGTTTTCAATATTGGTGTTAATTTATTTTTATATTTTGGCTGTGTGAAATGTATTATTGTGGCATGTATTATTTACATGGTTTTGAATTCTAGTATGAGTGTTAATTCCGAGCGATTGTGTGTTGGTCGTGGCTAGAATTCGAGTGGGTGACTTTCTATTTTTATAAGAGTTTCAGAACTACGTTACCATTTACAAATAAAGTGAAGTTGATGTACAAAGCCTTTCTTCTACTTAGCTGTTTTTGATAATTGGATTTATATAGAAAACAAGGGATTTCGAGTAGTATTTATCTGAAGGATTCTTGTAATTTTTTTTCTAGATAGATGTTTTGTGACATGTGAAGCGTTTACCTAGAGAGGTAATAGTATGCCGCATATGTGTAACTGATTTATTAGAAGAATCACACACACACACACATACACTTAAACACACACACACGCACAAATATATATATGTATGTTTGTGTAAACAAGTTGTAATATATAGAATACGTTTGTCGATTATGTTTATAAATCTTTTTTTTTTCCAAAATTATGAATTACTTTTTCAAATGTAGAAAATAGCTGGGATTTGTTTTAGATCTAATGTTTTTTCTGAAATGAATCCTCCTGATAGTTGTTAATTGGGATGGTTTTGTTTTGCATTATTTACAAACCAGACTAGAATTGGAACTCGGTTCTCAGTTTAAAAGTTCACAGCCCTTTACACGTCCCGCACATACAAGCTTACAGCATCTGGTATTTGCAAGAGGTCCCCACACCAAGGTACTAACCAGTTTTGACGTGGTTTATTTTTCGGGGTTGTACTGGAACCGGTTCCTGACAGTTATGAAAAAGAAAACTGAAGTAAATAAAGTCATATATGTTGTAAACAATTTTTCTGTTTTAAAAGCGACATGTTTTATTTGAAAGTGAAATCCACTGCTGTTAAACGTTGCTGGCATAGCATACGCATTCTACTGAATATTAAAATTTAAAACAATGAAATTATTGGACCTTAAGAACAAGTTATATTTATTTAAGTGTTTATCAGAGGAACGTTCACTCAAATACAGCATTCGCTAAATATAAAATGCTAGCAGTATAGCCTGGCTTTGCTCGGGTAAAATGAAAGCTTTAAAACTAATCCATGGTCCTGGAGCTAAGACTTTGGACGTTGGCCTGAAAGACTAAAATGCAATAGTTATTTCCAGGCAAAGCGAAACCGTAGATTGGAAGAAAATGAATGGATGTAAATCAAATTTTGATTTCCGGTATCGATGTCAAATAAGTTTTCCGTCACAAACTGACTTTGAAGGCTAAATAAGTCCACTGAGTAAATAGTATTATGGCTGAGATAAAGAATTACAATGATACCTACTTAGAGATAAACCCGAAGCAAAAACCAAAACACAGTGGTTGAAAACCTGATTTTGATCGGACTCAATAAGATATCGGGGCATCGATTTCCAATATCGGAGTCAAATATGTCATCCAAGGATAAACTAACTTAAGTAAGTCCATGAAAACTTATCGTAACCATTGGAAGTAAAACTAGAGAACATGAGCAACATTTATGGCTAAATATCGGTTTTTGATCAGATTCGATAGAATATCGGGGATATCGATTTCCGATATCGGAGAAAATGTGTCGTCTGAAAAGATCTCTTAATGTTTGAAACTAAAAACTATAATTGTCCAAAGTTAGAGCAAATTCTACAGTAAGAACCACGAGAACTGGGCTGGAATCTTGATCTTGATCAGACCTGGAATTGGAGAAATATGTAGCCCATTACCTGACCGACAACCTAAATAATATTTGTGTGAAGTTTGGTGAGAATCGGATAAAAATTGTGGATTTTTATGAAGGACACACAGAAGGACAGACAGATAGACACACACACACAAACATATTACCTTTTATATAGAGAGATTTAATAATAATGAATATATGCAAAATCTACCCTAGTCAGTTGCAGTTACATTCGAGATAAAACTTGAGGGAAATTCATGAATCCCTGTAGAGGTAATCCCTTTTTTCTACACTTATAATTTCAATAGATGGATATTCTAAAATATTCTGGTTGGAAACCATTTCAAAAGACGCAAAACATGGGGAATGCGACTTGAAATCATTCTACTATTTTACTGAAGCATGCATAGCTATTTGTGGATAAAAATATACATTTGAGTGAGATAATGTTTGAATAATCTCTGAAAGTACGTGCATTAAAAACTAAATGTCTCGACATGATATTCTGTATTTATCTATTGTCAACTCTTCGTGCAACTGCTTTTCAAGCTGGGATGAAAAAAATTAAATGTAAAAATAAAAAATGAAAGACATACATAGCATTTTTTATTTTAGTTTTCAAAGTAAAAGCATTTCCTATATTGGTATGGTGCCGTTTTCGTCATGTTTCTGGATATTTGATCAGTAATAGTCAAATATTATCATAAACGTTGAACTAATTCTTAGAGCTGTGGGTTCGATTCCCACTATGTGCGAATTTAATAAGTCTTCCAAGTAGGGTCAGTCAGTTAAGTGCTATACGTGATACACGCTTGGGCGATCATGTCTCGAAAGAGACATGATTGATTGGGCAGAAGATTATCCCGCAGTAGGTTGGCATTGCTTTCTGCGGTAGACTGGTTGCCTACAAACGTTATAGAACCCAGTCTGTCCGGCTATTTAACCCATAACTGGAAGGAAGAGACGGATTAATACCTTTCCCAAAGGTATTTGCGCGTAAGTGAATAAAATGGATTCAACTGGAATTCGAAATCGGCTTCCTGGTTTCTCGTTCCGAGCCGATATCCACTGTACCATAACGCACATCCTCCAAGTAGGGTAAGCATAGAAAATATCGACATTCTCATTTTTGTTGTGGATTTCTTCGCTTTGATGAACAAGTTGATCTCGTAAATCATGATTAAGAGGAAGCAAACACAATCCTGGATAGTCTTTATTTTGAAATTATTTCATAATACTTTAAACTAAAATTTAAACACACACACACACACACACACACACACACACACACACACATATATATATATATATATATATATATATATATATATATATATAATAGAAACAATTTTATCCCACATAATGTAATAATGCGTCTAAAACGAAGGAGATTACTGTAACTGAAATAAAATATGAAGACGTTATTGAGTGGAAAGAACATAGTTTGGAAAGACGGAAGCTTTATATTATTGATGATTTTACATGTCAGGGAAGCAAGGAATTTAAAAAAATTTCATTGACAAGAGGTGCATGTATGGAACCTATTAGCAAAGTACTTGTGTTTACATGTATATCAAATGTAAAACACATAAAAGCTAGTTGACTATCTAGTACTACGCTTCAAATTCAAGCTGTCGACGTACAATGGTGTGAATATAAATGTTTATTGAAAAGATAGAGTTAAATTTGTCGAGAATCTCGGGATATATAGCAGAAGCACCAGGCCAGATATGGCAGTAATTTTCAATGTACAAACCAATACTTTATTTATAACCGTACAAGATGGATTCTGGCAATAATAATCGTCTGGCACGACAAAATGAACCATCTGTTCTAGAAGGAGACTTAGCAATTCATTAAATATAATTGTTCATTAAATATAATTGTTCCACTTCATATCAGTCAAACCCGAGAGACAAAGAAGTCGAAATCACTTATGGAGGTTTGTATATGGATAACAAAACAGATTTTCATGTTGACTAAAATACGTTATCTAATTTTGGAAGCGTTAAAATTTAAAAGTCGTTTCTTGCTCTAGTTAACAACTGCTTGGCAGTTATTTTCGAGATCGTTTGTTAGTTTACTTTATCGGACATATCGAACATATTATTACGGCAGCAGTAACAAATCACGTCATCATCATAAAAAGCCGAAATTTAACCACGAACATCATGCGAACAACATGTACATCGTTGAGAAAGATAAAAAATCAGCATAGACCGAAGGATCGTGTCCTGGGGATACATTAATATAAAATAATTAACGAGAATGTCTGTTAACCCTCTAGGGCCATTCGTATCATATTTGATACAGTATGAAAACAAGCCTTTTCAAATGAAAGCAGTACTGACTGCTCAGTCAATGAATACCAAATGTTTCCTGATAGGGAAATACCAAATGTTTCCTTATAGGGAAATATTGTATCAAATATGATACGAATGGCTCTAGAGGGTTAAACATAATTTTCATTGCATAAATTGTTCAGAAAGAATAGATCAAGAAAAATATTTGCCGAGCATAGTCTTTCAGTTTGTTTGAAATATCTTGCTGCTAAACCCTGTCAAACGCTTTTGAGATATCTAAAGCCACATCCTCTGATTTGACGTTCTTATCTAAAGCTTGTTAGACAAATTCAGTAAAAACTGTTAACAAATTATATTGTTTTTTTTCTGCGGTAAAGCCATACAAAGAGAGATGCCTAACATGTTTGGAATGGATTAGAATTTTTAAAAGCCAGAATTTACACCAGAATTGTTAAAGACAAGAATTACTGAAAAAGGGTTTCTAACAAACCAGAAAGTACAAAAGCAGCAGAAGATTTGTTTGCAGATTTAGGAGACAAGGGAATCCAGTTCCGAAGCAGATTTTCTTAGGATATGGCCAATGACTTGTAGGGATCGAGAGTCGAGACGATAGCAGAAACCAAGGAGAGTGATATATAAATACCGTTTATTTGAAATTCTCTTCTAGGCTAATATTCACGTAATAAAACTGACGGGGGAGGAGAGAGAGACACACATAGAGATAGAAACCAAGAGAGAGTGTGAGAGAGGCGGTGGAACACTTTCCTTAAAGACTACAATAGTCTTTTATTAGAGAAGTTAAACATGTATATTCATGTGTTATAACCGCAAGACCTTGCTAAAGTCGCAAAAAGACTAGTAACCATAATGTGTCGATTTCTTTGTTGACACAATTTATATCTAGAAAAAGCTCAATCGCCCTCTTCCTTTATAAACATTACAAAAAGAAAACAACATGAAATACTAAACAATGTAGGAATGAAAGCAAAAGGAAAAGATTAGATTTCAGTTGTATAAATGCAAAATGTATGGTCCTTTGTAAAATTAACAAACTAAAGATTCGCTCTAAGTATTTCAGACGACAAAATTCTTAACAGTTGACAGATAATAGGAGGTAAAACTTAAAGCATACTAGAATAGGGAATGATTCATGTCAAAATCTAATCAAAATATTAAGAATTAAGAGAGGTTTGTTGGTAAAGTAGGCAGGATTCCTCAGTTGTTTTGTAGTATAAATCCTCATACATGGCAGTGCATCTTGGACATGTTTCGCACAGATAAATGAGAGGAATATAGGAATCTAAAGACCGATGCTGGAAATGTAATATTACGCAGCCTGTGAAGAAAGAGGAGCCTTTTGAAAAATGGGAACGAAATTGACATTTATACATTAATGAAAAATATACGATTCTCTGTCAGATAATGAGGAAGTAGCTTGGAGAGGCCGAGAGAAACATCGAGTAACCTTACCAGATTTTGAAAACGTATGACTTGCTTACTGCGAATATGGTGGAATAAAAAAATGGTCAGCATTGGTTGGATAGGAGGTTATTGAGGGCTATTAACGAGCAAGTTCTAAAGGGACAAGCAATATAATAGAAAAAATATTCTACTTGTCTTTTATTCCAAAACAAAAAAAAAATCACCAACGCTTTTTTTTCTTGAAACATATTAAGTCGGCTTTAAAAGCCTTAAATTCGATCACTTTTTCACATCTCTTCAGTCATAGTCCTTAGCTCTGTACGGCATTCGTTGCTTAACTTCCCTTACGTCAAGCTAAACGAGTGTTATTAAATCTGCCATAACGCCAAGAGGAAATGGCAAGTCCTCTAAAAATCGATTATGGACAATATGTCTATTTGTTCTTTTATAAATGCATCGGCTGCATTAGGGATGGCATCGTTCATTCCCGGGCCCAAGTGGAATCACTTTTGAGTTTTTTGTTTGGTTTATTATTTTATTCCCAGCTGCTCCTTATTCATTCGGACAGTCCCTTCATTTGCTTTCCAATTTCACTTTTTTGCCCTTTCTCTTGAGTAATACCCAACTTCCTGCTAATTTTATTCTGCGACTACATTTCACTCGTTATTGTTTTTTGCTTTAGATTTATTTTTATATCCTCGAATCTATTTTTTTTTCATTTCCGGGTTTCTTTTTCTTTTTTATTTGTATTTATCGTAATCCTTCCGTTCAATCTGTATCTAGGCTTTCATACCGAATTGAATTTTAAAACCGTTTTCATTTACTATTTTTCTCCTTCCTTCTTTACTATCAAACAACATTCTTGCTATTTTAGATTTTCGGTTTATCTCTCTTCGCATTATTTTGTCTTGTAAGTTTATCCCTCTATATTTTATGGATATAAATCACATTAGTTTATCTTGTATTATATATCGTACATTACTTTAATTTATTTTTCACACATTTCTATAAATTTCAATTTAAAAGTCATGCATTTTTGTTAATATTTATAATTATTTTATCTTTCTATATTTTGTTGTTTTCTTTCAGGATAAGCGTCTTTCGACAATTCGTATATCTTACCTCACTTTTTTTAAATTTTATTTCCCCTTTTTTAAATAGCTATGCTTATACACATTTGTTCTTCTTCATCAAATATTACATTTATATACTTTACTCGTTTTCTATCAGCCAATGCGTATAGAGTCTCTTTTATTTTTTTTTATTCGATTTATTGTTTCTTACACTTTTCGTCTGTGTTTTATTCTTTGTCTATTTATCTTCTTCTAAACTCACTATTCAGATTGAACCCTTTATTATATCTTTCTTTCCTGAATAACGTCTTTCTTCTTCGTAGACCCATTTACATGCATCCAGCCACTCGATAATTACACACGCGTACTTACAAGCTGACTAAAATATGCAGATACCGCTGCAAATCTGGACATACCTGGCTATAAATTGGCTAGAAAACTTCCCCAAGGCAATATATTTGATTTGCTAATAGTGTGTATGTGTGTGTGTGCGTGTTTGAAGATAAAGACAAAATACGAATATTCGCTAATACATATAAAAAGTGGGACTTAGCGAACAAATCTCAGCCAATTTTTATTAACGATCTGGAAAGTTGGGCTCCTTATACTGTGATTTATAGTATAAAAATGCAGTGAAATGTCTGTCAGAAACTTTTACATTAAATTGAACATGCTTCTGGTTAATTCATTATAACATTTGGGTACCGAGTGCACAGACCAGCAATCATGAGCCAGAATTTCACTAGCTTATTTGATTAAAAAAGATGGTAAACAAATTAATCTATCGCTTATTAAAATACACGAAATATTTTAAGTATTCTACCAGCATTAATATTTTGCTTTACTAATGTTACTAATGTTCACACAATATAATACACAAGAGTCGCTCAAGGTAGTATTAATTGGGTGTTTCTTTCGTGGCTTATCAATCACTATGAATTATTTAATGCCAAAACCTACATATTTAGTTGGCAGGTTAATAATTTTCACTACAACTTTGAACATGATTTTATACATTCGGGACATATGTATGTTTTTTGTTTGTTTTGTTATTTTAGATATATCATTTATAGGTAAAATGTATTGCTGGAAATACATAAAAATGTATTTTAACATTTTAGTGCACTATTGATTGTCGTTTTGATAATAAAATATATTACTCTGGTCATATTTTTTTAATATAATATCCTTGAAAATATACTTTTGTACTTAGTTAACCATTAACAAAAATCAAAAGTTACTTTTCTCATAGCTAGTAACATAAAAATTGGTACCAGCTTGGGTCAAAGAGGACCTTGGAACAACGGCAATTAAGAGTGAGTCCCACACTTCTCAAAACGCCCGTTCTCTCGAACAGAGTTCTTGTTGCCGGATAAAGTTTATCGTCATACCCAGGACTTCAAAGACGTGTATGACTGTGATGTTGTATGAGAGTAGGGATAAGCAGCTGTGGGAGTTTGTAGGTGTTATTCATAAAAGAAATGGAATAACTAGCACCTTGAAGAGGTCAAAATTCTGTTAGTGGATGAAATTTCAGATTTCAGTCGGATATATTATAAGTATAGAGCGGAATTTTACTTTAGAAGTAACTGAAAACCGAATCTTACACAGGAAACCTGGGATAAATATCTACACCCGTTGAGAAGATAGTATAGGAGTGTGACCCGGGTGATACTATGCTATAATTCCGGGTAGAAATTATCCATATTGATGATGTTGTCCCACGATACACCAGATGTTAATTTTTGAAAAAGCTCGCTTCAAAGAAGAAACTGGTAGCAGATTATCTGATACGCATTTTAATCAACTCTGTATTCTGAAACTCATTTGCAACTCAAATATCTGCAACAAAGATCTAATACTTTAAATTGAATAAAATTCAATTGATTTTTTGTAAAATCATGTTCAAGTTAACAATGTTTCTTTTGCCAATTCCAGCATGTTCAGTGGCGTGCAATCAACAGCTGTAATGTCCATATTGTATTTTCCATAACAGCGTCAGCTGTGGGGTCTGCTAAGTTTATTTGAGGAAACTACGCCAATGATCCATTCAAAACCATAGCGAACATTTGATAAAACGTCACATTTTTTGTCAGTTCGATAGCAAGAGTTGTCTGTTCACATGTAGAATAACGAGACATTTACACCAACGAGTTTTCCAAGGCACATATTCATTTAGTTCATTCATTGTTTTGAAGTAACTAACTGCGTTAGCTATCTATAGTATTCTTCTTTTTCTTCTATATTACGTGTCCTTTTAAAACGTACACAATTATGGCTCTCTACGTTTCCCTGTCGGTGATGGCTCTTGAGACTCTTTTTCCTGTTACCCCACTCAAATCACACTCTGCCATCCACTTAGTCAGACCAAGTAGATTACACTATGCTTTTTCTCGTTTCTCTTTCCATCTATCTGACCTCTTTTCCGCCTAGCTTATTACATGTCTCAGGAAATTTAGCTGTCTTTTCCTGAAGCTCATTATTAATTTCCTTTTCGTTTTCATCTTTTCTAAAACCTTAATATTGCTCACATTTTCCATCCATGCTATTCTCAACATCCTTCTCTAGAACAACATTTCAGTTGCTTCTAGTCTCTACTTCATCTTTGATGATTGTCTAGCTTCCACTGCTTTATTGAAGAACAGACATCACATAGCAATCCAGTGCTCTCTTTGTTTCTAGCGAAATCTTTCTGTCTCTCAATACTCTACCCAGCTTCAGGAAAGCGTCTTTCGCCATACCAATTCGCCTTCGCATCTCAGTGTCGCACTTTCCGTCTTCCATTACTAAAACCTTTCAAGTATTTAAATTTTTGTAATCTCTTGACTTTAGTATCCCTCACCGGTAATTGGCATTTTGGGCTGAGAACCGTGCATTCTGTTTTTTTTTTTTTTGAGTTTATTTGTTACCCTTTCTTTAGACTTTCGTCAGCTACCTTCTTCAGGAGGATTTTAATTTCCTTTCCGCGTCTGCTACCAGCAATGTATCATCAGCGTATTTTATGTTGTTCAGATTGTTGCCGCCGATGACAAATCATGGCATAATTTTTATGGTCCTCAGAATAATCTTGCTGTATAATTTGAATAAATCCGGGAAAATACACATACTCTTGTTACGTTCCTTTTTAGGTTTAAGAAAACATAGCTTTGAATTGAAGAGGAGAGCTGCAATAAATCTATTTGTTTTTAATTTAAGATGTTTGTGCCGATGAATGCTTATCATTTATGAAATCTCAGTCCATCTGAGGTGTAAGATCTAATACATAATGTGGGAATCAATATATTGTATAAAGCCAAATTGTATTGTCTTTAGGGAAAAAGGGAAACGAAGATTCATTTTACGTAATGATGATGGTAAAAACATGGGCGTAAATTTCTCTATCTGGGAGCTGTTTTAACAAATGACCAATAATATTAGAATAATCTGAAAACCTACCAAAGTTGGGAAGACCCCTTACAAAAGATAAAAATATTAAGAAACGGGGAAATTATGATGGGAACGAAGATAAGACTGCTCAGATGTTGTGTATTCTAAGCCGTTGTATATTGTAGTAAAACCTGGACACTCCCCTCACAGATAGATTGAAGAACTATGATTATGTTCTCGAGAAAGTTTCTATTTCAAACACTGAAAATATATTACCAAATGCTGAACCAGAATAAACAGGCAAATTATTTAGGGACTCAACGTTAGATTATTGTCTTTGCACTCGAAATACACCAAGAAATACAGCTAAAACTTTGTACATTTGTGTATATAGCTTTTATAATGTGTATCTTAATTTTGGATTTTCCTACAATAATCTGATCGTCTTGGATATAACGATAAATTACAGGTATTCGTTAGGTTTTGAAGTGGGTAGAGCCACCTCTTAACTGCTGTTGTTCTCAGGTCCAATCTGACTCGGGGTGGTGGGACCTGTAAAAATCCTAACAAATAGTTAACCCCAAAACTGAAGTAAATACACCATGAAAGTATAAAAATACTTTTTTTATAAAAAATACTAGAAACGCATTTTTGCAAACGAAATTACAAATACTCCAAATAAACTTTCGGCATTAAATATCCCATAAAAGTTGATATGCTGCTACTTTTTTTTTTTTTTAGAAATTATTGATTCTTTTAAGAAATAACAAACTTTAACGACCATGTGCCTTCAGAAATTGAGGATCATAGCTTTTTACAATTTTTTGTCCTTACGTGCTATTAGAAATGTCTCTCTTTTTACTTTCCCTCCTAATCTTTGTTTCGCCCCCTATTTAAAAAAAACATTGTTAGACAGGTTATTAATTCTCTTCCTTTATTCGTTTCTCGCATTCAATATCCTGCGAGTATTAAATTATCTAAACCTTCTTTCATGATTTTGTGTTTCTTTCTGATTTTAATAAAACCATTTTCTTTCCATTTGTTAAAACTTCCATTTTGTTCACGTGTTGGTCCATGCTCTTCTCAGTATTGTGCAGTAGTGTAACGAGTACGTTAGAAGCGTTTTTTGCCACAAAAGCTTGGATCATGACTAAAATTGTCACCTTATTAACAGTAGTAGTAACTGGTCATTCGGCCAGGGTTCTACCACTCCAGAAAGGAAGGTAATATGAATTAGGTCATTTGGACAGGGTTCTGCGACTCCAGAAAGGAGAGTAGTATGAATCAGGTCACTGGGTCAGGATCTACCCTACCCAAAAAGAGATTAAATAGCCTGGTAACTATGGTTACAGAGAAAAGAAAGAAAAGACCAGAGAAAGAGAAGGCTAATGAATATAGGCCCCTGTTTCTATATAAATGGGAAGAAATAGTAGAAAACATTAGAGTTGTTGGGCTACCGGCCAGGCGTAGACCTCTCTCCGTCTAATCGTTCAAGACGTCAAAAGAACTTTCCATCAAGCTACCAGCTGAAATTCTCCACACGAACACCTTCCTCAACATCCAGTGAATACTCCACGTGCTGCCATGAAATGTAAAGATTGTTTTGTTAATCACAGTGACCAAACCCTAGCTGTATATATATATATATATATATATATATATATATATATAATCTTCTGCCAAGTTGAATGACTCGTTTTCCCCTCGGACTAAACTTCCTCTACTTCTTCTTCTACGTTAGACTCACCTCTTATTTTACAGTGAATATTTTGTGAAACTAGTACGAAGTTGAACTCGTTCTAGTGTCTGGTATATTATAGTCCTGTCACCTTATTCCTGTGTATGCTGAATTTTTTGTGTTATATTATTTTTTTCTGTATTAAATTATCTTGCGTTATAGATATAGAATTATAGATAATTCACTCCCTTCAGCATTATTCCAACTAATATTGTATTTTTATGTGTTGCTTACCCAAACGGGCTCTTTTGTCTGAAAACTTCTCTTCGTTGTCTAATATTTACTGCCAGATAACAGGATTGATATTACATTACATTTCCGTCCTGTGTGTGACGATAAATTACATTCAATAATGAGACTTTTGTTCAGGAGGTTTTGAGGAATATGAAACTACCTCTTAATTACTGTTCTTCCCAAGTTCACACTGACTCAGGCTGATAGCACCTGTTACGGTTCCAGCTATGTGCAAATAATTAACCACAAAACTGCGGTCATAACAGTATTGAAACAAAAAAAAATCTATTTTTATTGTAAAAATACCAGCCATACATTTTCATGGTTGAAAATAATAGCAATATATTTTTGAAAAAGAAAAATATTCACAGGTGTACATTTTTCTAAAACCAATTACTATGTTTCCTAAGAAAATGAAATTTTGGTATTAATTAACTATAAGGTGTTGATGTGCCTCTAAACAGACAAATAAACCAACAAAAAGAGAAGACATTGTTAATGTTGCATTAATTTTCTGGTCTTTTCACTATTTTGTAAAATAAAATCAGTAGCTTTGCAGATGCTCACTATCAAATATTTAGTGTAATTATTTTTTATTAATGTCGCTAAACTGCATGCAGGACCCCATTTGCAATGATTGGAAGTGTTAGTAACAATAAATGTAGTACGTTAGAATATATGTCATGAAATAGTGGTAGAATCTTGAGAGAATCGCAATGTTTTATCTCGAAGAATGGGTTTGTAGGTTAGAGAAAAAGGATTTATTACCAACAAAGCCGTGTAGACGCATTAGAGATCTATCAAAACAGGCAAGTAATGATTGCGCAGTTTTAGCCCATATATAAGCATTACTCTATTTTTATTCTGACTTGGCTCTTGGAAAGACAGACTAAAGCCTGGAGATGTTAGGTATTTGCGGATGCCATACAATGAAAATATTTTCTTGCATCTTTAGCAATGAGTCGTATATATGAGTTCTCTTTGAGGATAGTTTATTTAAGATCTAACGAAGCATAAAGAAATAGGACTATTATTGAAGAAAAGCCAAAAAAACTGCGATGGAATATATAAAGTTTAGCTTTTTATTGTCAGACAAATTTTTCTAAGAAAGAGAATTGAAGCCACAGGTATGTGTTTCTGATGACGAATCTTGAGAACACCATAGCCTGAAACAATGCAAAAGGAGCACACACACACACACACACACACACACACACACACACACACACACACACACACACACACACACACACACACAAAAGAAAGAACAATAATAGGCTTTGTATCTGTGTTTTTTTAATCGTATCACCCCGAGCAGGGCGGTAATGCCACTGATATGCAGGGGGCTACATAACTGCAAAATGATTAATTAGAAGAGAGTGAAGAAGAAGACGAACCAGTTAGAAAGGAGCAATAGAAGGATGGGAATACAGGTGTGATGACAGTTTCAAAGGTGGAGAGGATATACGGGGTGGGGAAAGAACTGGAGTCAAGTGGTTAATTGATGAGTACTGACATTGCATTTAAATTCCTGGAGGTTGTAGCCGTCAGGAAAGCAAGTATAAGGGAGCGAGTTCCACAGGCTGGAAGTGCGAGAGAAGAATCTAATGCCCCGGACATTAGTAAAAGAAACGTTAAGATATTTTGGTGATTTGAGTTTGACTGTTTCAAATTCCTTGTTCCTCATTTTTTCTTTTTTTGCCCAGTCATTCTGGCTAGTTAGTTGAATTTCCACCCCCGCCTACTTCACTCACTTCTACTTGCCAAAAAGATAAAATAATTTTTTACCTACTGGCATTGTAGCATGTGTGTTTGGGATGGAAACATTAGACTTATATATAAATGGAACTTTGTCTCTGTGTGTGTGTGTCCGTTACCTATAGACTCTGAAACGGCTAAACCGATTTTCTTGAAAATTTACACAGTTGTACTATAAGCGTCTGTGAGTGTTATTAGCTGGGTTTTGTTTCGAGGTGCCCCCGATAAATATCGAAAAACGATAATCGAAAAAATCGGGTAATAAAATGAGTGGTCCCATTTTAATCAAATTTGATACACTCACAGACAAAGATATAAAAACGATATTCAGAAGTTTCAAGGTGGCAGTTTTTACAATAGTGCAGAAAATCGATCTTGCTTGGGGTGACACGATTAAATATATATATATATATATATATATATATATATATATATATATATATATAACGCAAGATGTTTGTATGTGTGTCTGTTTATCTGCCTGTATGTCTGTATTTTTTTCAGTCCTTTTACTTTAGTTTTTGCTTCGGGTTTGGCTCTAAGTAGATATAATTGTATTTCTTAGTCTCAGTCATGACAGCATTTACTCAGAGGACTTATGTAGCTTTCAAAATTCAGTTTACGACAAAAAAAACTTATTTGATATCGATACTAGGAAATCAAAATTTGACTTACATCCATTCATTTTTCTTTCAGTCTATGGTTTCGCTTTAACTGGAAACAACTATTGCTTTTTAGTCTTTTGTGCCAACGTCCAAAGAGTCAGAGCTAGAGGATCATGGATTAGTTTTAAAGCTTTCATTACACCAGAGAAACGCCGGGCTATATTGCTAGTTTATAATAAGAATGAACGATTTTAGATTTCTGGAACACATAATGTGGAAATGCAGGCTGGAGAATTTAAGACTCACTGAAAACTGAATTGGAGATAGTCATAGCCAAACGTAAAATACTTAACGAGTCTTCCATAGGATGGCAGAAAAATTGCAAATAAGAATAATAAATATAAAAGGAATACATATACTATATGGCGATACTTCTGAGCTGAGGTAGTATAATTATTTATATTGTTCGAACTGTTGTCCGAATTCTTTATTGCTATATTCATCTGTTGTATGCCACGAGTTATTGGAAATTTGAATTGAACTCTTTATTTCGATCCCTAAGGTATGTTGTTCTCGTTCTGTGACTCATTCCACGACCTCTTACTAAACTAAACTTTAGTTTACCACTCTTGGAATCAAGTTTTAAACTCACAACCTTTTGTATGAAGATATTGGGTCTGAATTTTTGGGACATATAAAACTAATGTTTCATTAACCATTTTTTACCAGAGCTTATAGTACAATCTTGATGCTATTGAATTATTCTATCACTCCGTATCACTGATTCTCACATTGTATTCAATATTATGCTTGGCTGGCTTAGGAGATATTTTTTGGCCAAGCTTATAAAATCCCATATACGACTAATAATATTCATAATAATTAGCATTTGAAAATATATCATAATGATCATGATGTTAAATTCTTTTAATGAGAGACATAAAAAGATATCTAATAGTGTATCTTATATGACAGGCTTGCGTGCCTTTTCATCAATACTGTACTCCGAAAATAATTTGCCACCGAAATGTCTGCAACTATGATATAATATTTTAAATGTAATAAATTCAAATCATGCTCTAATTAAAAATGTTTCTTTTACCTATCCCAATATCTTCAGCGACGTTCAATCAACAGCTGTAATGTCCATATTTCTAAAAGTTGGAAAAAAACACTTCAAATTAAATGCCCAATTTATATGATTGCTGAATTTATGCCGATCCTACTTTTGCAAATTTAAAAAATATAATGGAAAAGTCTTTCTTTTAACACACACACACACACGCGCACACACACACACACACACACACACACACACACACACACACACACACACACACATATATATATATATATATATATATCGATATACCAGAATGTTCTTTAGAAATGGCTCATAGAGGCGCGCCTCACACAAGCCTACACAAATTAATGTACAATCAAACGAATATAGATTATTATCCAAATCCCGTATAAACAAACTAGAATTTAGATACACATACAAACATATATTATACATACGAACGCTGCTTGACATGACACATGAACATGAGGTCAGTTTAACTAATGAAAAAAAATATTAACATTACAAATATCAGAATTCTCTTTTTTTCCTCTATATTTTATTCACTAAGGAAACTTTAATAAAAAACATACTAGAATTATAAAGATTTCCTATTTCTTTCTTATGCTATCATATGGACATCAATATGGTAAAGAATATACAGGCACACAGACAGATACACACACATATAAACACATTTAAATAAAACTTATATTGATTTTATAACAAGTGGCAAACATACATATAATAAGACGTGGTTTCTTAAATGTTAATCTATTGCTCTATTACACGTGACACGTATCTGACCTTTTCAATATGCAATCGCTTTGATTTTATATTCAAAATACGTGTTAAAATGTAACTGCAATTCCTACTCCAATTGCTTCTTTTCTCGCACTTCCTGCCTATGGAATTCCCTTCCGCATACTTGCTTCCCTGAGAACTTCAATCTCCAGGAGTTTAAATGTAAGGTCAATAGACACATCCTAATACACTAACTCGCACCCATTCTCTCAAACACTCTTCCTATGTACCTTTTTACTCGTCTATCATCCTCATTCTGACATTTCCTATATCCAATCGCTCTCTCAGCACCTTCCCCTATGTAACCCCCTGCGCTATAGTGGCAGTGGAATGCCTTGCTTGGGGGGAAATGATTTAAAACAAAAAAAAAAAAACGTAATACAGTGAAACATGTTAGATTAAAGACACTTCTTCAAGCTATTTATTACTTATTCTATCATCAGGTCGGATATCAATCCATATAATTAACTCTCTCTGTCTCTCTCTGAAACACACACACACACACACACATACACAAACACACACATATATATATATATAATCATCTGCAGACAGATCTGTTTCGCTGTATCACAGCTCATCAGTACGGTTAGACATCCGATTTCATTTAACCCACTATTGAAACCCGACAGAATTGGCGTCAGTCGGCAATTCTACCTTTGAGCTATGGGTGCTCGGTAGAAGGAGGCAGACTTTTAGCGTGTGATGTATCATATGCCAGTAGCCAGAGTGTGGACATATATATGTATATTAATGACATTTTGTGTATAAGATCGCTTTTGTGTTCTTAGTTATATTTTGTTTTATATTTTTGTAATATTTGATAGCGACACTCTCAAGCCATTTTATGTAAGTCAATTATTTTCTCTTTTAATAAGTGTGACATTCTTCAGAACAAAGTTGTAGTTGAATTTATTTATATATTTAAATTTCGTGATAAATGAATTGTTGTGTATAAGATCTCATTTGTGTTCGTAGATATATTGGCTTATACGCACTTTGATCAACGCTGTATTCTGAAACTCATTTGCAACTCAAATATCTGCAACAAAGATCTAATATTTTAAATTGAATAAATTCAATTGATTTTTTGTAAAATCATGTTCAAGTTAACAATGTTTCTTTTGCCAATTACAGCATGTTCAGTGGCGTGCAATCAACAACTGTAATGTCCATATTTTATTTGCCAGTGCAGCGTTAGCTGTGGGGTCTGCTTCCTGGTTAGGTTTATTTGAGGAAGCTACGCCAATGATCCATTCCGAACCATAGCGAACATGTGATAATTTTTTGTCAGTTCGATAGCAAGTGTTGCCTGTTCACATGTAGAATAACGAGATATTTACACCAACGAGTTTTCCAAGGCACATATTCATTTAGTTTATTCATTATTCATTGCTTCGAAGTAACTAACTGCGTTAGCTATCTATAGTATAAGACATTTTATTGTAAATAAATTACTTTCTCATTTAATAATTGTGGCATTCTTTAGAACAAAGTTGTAGATGAATTTATTTATATGCTTAACTTACGTGATTAATGAATTGTTGTGTGTAAGATCTCTTTTGTGTTCGTAGATATATTTTGTTTTATATTTTTGCAATATCTGGTAATTTAATTCTTATATAACTGCTTCAGAATTATTAGGGTAATGATTACTTTTGTTACTGATAATATCCATACTAGTTTTCATGTGGTTGTAATTCATTCGTCAAATGTTAAATTATTTAATCAAACTCTGTCTTGTCTCACTTTTTAAGGTGGCGTTCATAGTTCCTCACATTTCCATTATTTTTCTATTGACAAGCGATGTTTGTCGCAGCACTATACATTTCAGTATCAGTCTAGTCACACATTTAAAAACGACTATAAAAAAAGTACCAACTGGCATAAGACTAGAAAATCATCAATGAACGATTACGATGCTTTTATACAAGACCTCTTTCAAGCGTGATGACCATGCAAGGAAATTATATTCACTGTACAGAGTAGTTTTTTTTTTTAATCATTTCACCCCGAGCAAGGCGGAAACACCACTGATGTGCAGGGGGTTACATAAATGTAAAAAGATTAATTAGAAAAGAGTGAGGAGTGCAAACTTGTTAGAAAGGAACAACAGAAAGCAGGTGCGATGACAGATACATAGGTGTAGAGAAATGGGAAGGATATACGGGGATGGGGAGAGAGCTAGAGTCCAGTGGTTAGTAGATGAGTATTGACTTTGCATTTAAATTTCTGGAGGTCGTAGCTGTCAGGAAAGCAAGAATACGGGAGCGAGTTCCACAGGCGGGAGGTGCGAGAGAAGAAGCTGCAGTAGTAGAATTGTCGTCTGCATTTGGCTAACCTGACTGTGAATGGGTGGGACCCAGTTGCCAGTCTGGTTGCACGAGTAAGCACCTGTTGAGGAGGCATCAGTGACTTAAGCTCGTCCGAGCAGAAGCTATGAAAGTATTTATAGAATAGACAAAGGGAGGCCACATTTCGACGATGGGGAAGTGGCTGCAGTCGAGTCGCCAGATCAATACCTATCACATTATAGACTCTTCTTTGGAGCTTGTCAAGAACACGGAGGAGAACGGCAGGGGCACCTGACCATAAATGGCAGCAGTACTCCATGCACGGACGGATGGTTGACTTGTATATATGCAGGATGGATTCAGACACAGTGACCCAACCTTCTTAGCAGTAGATTTTGCTATGGATTCAATATAGTGGTTCCATTTGAGGTCTGAGGACAGGGTAAGTCCGAGGAGGCGTAGTGTATTACTCTCAGGGAGAATCGCTTGGTCCAGTTTAAGTTGATTCTCTCATATTTGAGTTTTTAATATTAAATATTATAATAAAAGTTTTTAAACCAATTTTGTTAGTAATTTTCATCTTTTTGGGGTGGGGTGACATTTCGTTATCTGTAGAAAAATTTCTTCCAATAATATCTTATGTGTTTCTAGTCAGTTTTTATCTCCTTAATATCCATCGTATTTCTTGTATTTTTTTCTATCTACAGATCTGGTTACGTAATCAACACGATATTCCTTTTGTCCTATTACCTTCAATATCTTGTGAGTGTATAATTCACCAAGCCGCCTTTCCTCATTATCTGACACAGAAATTTAAACTATTTCTTCCTTATTCTAAGTAAACTTTTTGCTTATATTTTCCTTTAATATTCATCGTTACACCCAGGTTTGGTTGTGAAACGGATAGCGAAATGAATTCATTTACCTTCGTTTATCTATAGAAAATAGGTAAACGGAAATACTTTATATATTCTGGAATCTGGTAATGTAACACTCAACCGTAAAAAATAAATTTTAAAATCCACGTATGTTCATAAGCCGTAAAAAAGTCTACAGAAATGCAAAATCAAACAAATCAATTAATTGCATCCCGTAAATCGTATTGTAAGGATTTTTTATGGGAGAATGCTTAGCTGTTACTTCAAGTCTCATATTATTAAATTGTTCAGCTTTTTTCGTTTCAGAAAGAGGTATTCCTTAATCTGAGAGATGCTAGCTATTACAAAAACACCTGGGTCACAATTTCTATTGAACACTTCATTTTTCCAAGGCGTTATTTTAAAACCCCTCTCTCTCTCTTTATCCTTCTTCTTCTTATTTTGCTTTCCTTGCCTCTATATAACTTTCAGGATTCGCTGCCTTCAACAAATTTTCTGGGAAAATAGTTGTACCGAATGGAACGCGTATAATGTGGTCTTATTAATTAATCTAATTTAGTTCATAGAAATGAATTAAAATTGATAACCAAACTAAATTATATGTCGAGTTTTTCTTTATAAATATCATATTACTCTGGATAGTGTCCATGGAACTCTGTATACAGATCTAACCCATAATATTTTATATTAATTAAATCTTGTTGGACTATCCTCGCTATTCATGGTCATGACATCATTACATCCACTACCGACCATAAATTTGGGACCCCTTTAGATTTATTCTCTGAAAGAAATAACATATTGTATATCTTAGAAGAATAAATATAGATATATTTCATTGGTGCTCACAATTGTACAATAATTAAGACCAAAATTAACATAAAGTAATTTCAAATTTAATTAAAGTATTTTAAGTATATTTTCTTTTCATCAAAGAAACCTCCGCGAGCCTTTATTGCTGCAGACCAAATCTTTGGCATTCTTTCTAATAACTTATAAAAATAAGTTGGTGAACGTAATTTCCAAGCTTCCTGCAAGCATTTAAAAACATTTGTTCAATTTAGGAAGTTCATTTCATACTGTACGATGAATTTCATCTTTTATTCTCCTTCTTTAATAGTGGTTTCTTAACTGCTACACAGCCTTCAAGCCCAGCAGAATGAAGTCATCTCTTAACAGTAGTAACAGATACTGGATGTTGCCGTGTAGAATTCATTTCAATTGTTAATTCCGGAGCGGCTAGATATGAGCAAGTGCCTATTCTCTACAATAGATGTTACTTTGGGCATACCAGATCTTTTTCTGTCCATATTTGACTCAGTTTTACGAAGTCGTTGAAGGCAATAATGCACGCCATTTTTTGATAGGCTTAATCTTTTAGCGATAACACGTTCAGAAAATTCTTCTTTGAAAAGAATTTCAACCTGATCTATTTTTTCAATGCTAATCTGTTTCTTCCTTGCCATTTATACTGTAGTAATATGGTTTACAAAAATAAATTATACCATAATTATATCTGAATGAACCTGAATTTTCGGCAAAAACTTGATCACAATATGAGGAGTCAAGTAGTAAACTGAGTAACTGTTTACTTTAAAGTTGAAAAGAATATTTTTTGTTTTACTTGACATCTGCATAAGAATAACAAAAAATATAAACTCGACGAATTTGATTCTGCTAAAAATTTGGGTGGTCCCAAAATTATGGTCGGTAGTGTGTGTGTATATATATATATATATATATATATATATATATATATATATATGTGTGTGTGTGTGTGTGTATGTGTGTGTATGTGTGTGAATACAAGGTAACAAGAACTTAAACAATAGTTAGCGGACGTGATTCTTTCTCTGTTGAACATTATTAAGATAATGTATGAACTATTTTGTTTGACCTGCGAAAGCGGAGATCATGGTTTGTGTAGGGTTCTTAAACTTAAGAATATTTATGAATGTTTATTCGTTGGTTAAAAGATCAGTCAAAACATGTGTAGAAGACAAAATGTTATAATCAAAAAATCCGGTAAAGTAAGCGCGTAATATTCAAGAAAAACATCCTATATTGCCTTGTCATCCCTCGGATGACTAAACGAGTCGGCTAAGAATAAATGGAATAAAACATTAACATTAATTCACCAATACATTGCATTTAGGATATGTTGTCATGTTTTTCAAAAGAGTAATTTCTTGTACTTGATTGGTCATCAGAGACTACGTAAGACTCACTCCCCTATTGAGAGGTTTACTTAGTTTTAAACCTTTTAAAAATCTTCATTTCTCAGATAGAACCTTTACTTGACAAGGCACAAGTAGAGTTGAATCAAAATATCTACATTTTAGTGATTTTTGGAAAATACTTATGTTATATATGTAGTGCGTGTATGTGTGTGCGTGTTTTTGGGTATAGAATAGAACTCACATATATTAAATTATCAAACATATTTTTTCGTTATTTTATTGTAAATGCTAAATAATATAAATAAATCCAGAAGAATATATACATGTATACATGTACATATTTTCAAATACTGACAGAAAAAAGCCAAAATAGAATAATGTTGTTTACAGACGTGACTACAGAACTTTGCTCAATATGACAATATCAGAATTCGATACGAAATCAGAATAACAGAAACTAGCAAAATCTTCGCGAATCTGGGAAGCCAACATAAATCAATTGTGCTCTTGTAACAAACATGCTACAAGGCCAGGTATTATATGTAGGCGTAGCACAGACCAAGAAATAATTGAGACAGTGAAATCAAAACGATGATTCAAGATATTAAAAAAAAGGGAAAATAAAGTAATCAATATTGTGATGGAAAGAATGAAAGAAAGTATAGAAAAGAAAGATGAATGAATACAAGAAAGATTAACGAGAAAAAAATTAAGAGAATATTGGAGAGAAAAATAAAGAAATATAAAATTCAAGAAAGAACCAAGGCAATAAAGATATATTAAAAGATTGTGATATATATTAAGAAGGAACGCTTGGAAGAACAACACTAAAATAAAATGATAATCTAACAGAGATGAAAAATAAAAAAACAAATATGAAGACATGTATGATCGATTGATTCAATTTCTTTTGTCTTCGTAATTCCTGTTCATTTATTGTGCTTTGTCCTCAATAAAGTTTTTTTTTCGTTTTCTAATATCCTTTAACACTCAGTAACCCCTTGTGTTTAAATGGCTTTAATGTCTTGCTTGGTAATGAAATGATTATAAAAAAAGTGATTATGTTCTTTATCTAGGCGAGGAAGTTAATATTGTGCCTTTGCAGCAATGGAATGCTCTCTTCTTGGGCTAATCTTCTACTGCTAAATATAAAAAAATTATAAAGAATATCAGAAGTCCTGTAATTTCTAGAGCTATCAAATGATCCGAATATTGTTACCAGTAATTTTAGCTAGAGAACGTTTATATGATGCCCATTTAAAGTCTGAAGAAACGTTCAAGGCATGGAGACACATTAGCTTTGTTTACTGATTTATATTTACAGGTTAGTTAAAAACCAGAAAAATATTTTTACACTTACAATTTCTTTAATAATAATTTAATAACTCAAGTCTAAATAATTATCTTATAGCCTGGGGAAGCAGATATGGATTAATTTCTTTCCCAGGTGTATTTGCGCGTAAGTGAGACCAACATGAATGTGGGACTTGGCTCTGATTAACAATTCCATGCCATTAGAATATGTAACACAATTTTGTCCTTCACTAGCACCTGTTATTCCTGTTTGCATACGTTTAGAAAATAGGAAAAATTGTAAATATTTCCTTGAAACGGTGTTTTTATTTTTTATTTTTTAAACCAGGATAAACTTGTTTCTTAAACTTACCTTTTTCCCATCGGGTAAACTGGCAAATATAAACATTTTCGTTTATGCAAAATAGGAACAAAACGACATATTTAAAACTAGCATTTGTTTATTCTAGGATTACACATGGGTGACTACAAAAACTGGAAGCCAGTAATATTTTGCAGTTTAAGCTTATGCTGTAAAGTACTCAGAATCATCCACTAAATATAGTATATCCTAGTGGAAGAGATCATCTTGTTCCTGTGAGTTCACCCAATGCTCTTCTTGAATCTATCAAGAATATGGACTTTGTAAAAGATCCTGCAGCTAAATTGTTCCGAAGTTTTTCACCAGGATTTCAAAAAGCTCTAAATAAATATTGGTCGTGTGAACCTAAATGAAGCACAAACAACTGCGACAAAGCTGTTCCACGCTTCCTTGGTCCTAATGTGTGTTTGACAAATTCTTCACAATCTGTTGTCTACATTATTTGTTGACCAAACATGACACTGGCTATGATTTTGTCGCAGAACGAAGCCTTGAATAAATTTGAAGTCTGCAAACTTCTTATCTAGTGCAGTGACACATTGTTTTATAAGTCACAATTTTAAGTGCAGTAGAAAAAAAAAACTATAATTTTCCGGGGTCTCAACATTTGACGTTTTCACTCCAATAATGAACTCCGCAGTAGGGTTTTTTTTTTAATCATATCACACCGAGCAAGGCGGTAACGCCACTGAAGGGCAGGGTGCTACGTAAGAGTGAAAAGACTGAAGAGAAAGCCGGAAACCACATCCTAAGCAGGGAACAAGGGATGAGCCTATTCACCAGTTCAATAGACGTGGGTGGAATGTGAACCGGGTGATAGTTTAGTCTCTCTACTCCAATTGAGAAAAAAATAAATAAAAGAGTGAAAAAAATGGAGAAGAGAAAGCCGGAAACGACATCCTAAGCAGGGAACAAGGGATGAGACTCTTCATCTGTTCAATAGACGTGGGTGGAGTGTGACCCGGGCGATAGTTTAGTCTGTCTACTCCAATTGAGGAAAAAAGAATAAATAAATAAATAAATAAATAAAAGAGTGAAAAGTATGGAGAAGAGAAAGCTGGAAACCACATCCTAAGCAGGCAACAAGGGATGAGCCTCTTCACCTGTTCAATAGACGTGGGTGGAGTGTGAACCGGGCGATAGTTTAGTCTATATACTCCAAATGAGGAAAGAAAAAAAATAAAAGAGTGAAAGGAATGGAGAAGAGAAAGCCTGAAGCCACATCCTCAGCAGGGAACAAGGGATGATCCTCTTCACTTGTTCAACAGACGTGGGTGGAGTGTGAATCGGGCGATAGATAAGTCTATCTACTCCATTTGAGGAAAAATAAATAAATAAATAAAAGAGTGAAAAGAATGGAGAAGAAAAAGCTGGAAACCACATCCTAAGCAGGCAACAAGGTTAGTCAGATACATGGTAGCGTGCTGCGTTGTCTCTTCTGTAGTAAAGGGTAATATGACACGGTAACTTAATTAATTCGCCTGGGTGACCAATCAGGAAGACAACTATATTGACGTCTCAGATAACCTACTCATCGTACTCACTTTTTTTTTATATATTTCAAGGTATCTACAAAGTTTTGACACTGTTGTATTCTTTTTTTTAAGCGCCAATGAGTGAGCTATGGGAACAGATAGATACATGTGCCCGTAATGAAGCACAGTAGCATGGAGACTCCTGGATGAGCTGTCGATGAAGAGACACCACTCATTAGTTATACAAACGATTGCATCTTCACAGGTGGAAAAGTTTCTAAACACCAGTAACACTTCTGTGGCCAGCGACGTCATTACGTTCATTTGCCAAATTCTACATACTACAGTCTTGACGCAAAATTTTAGCATGGTCTTTGCGACACAAAGTCAACCGATCTGGTCTGTGTTGACTTTTTGTTTTAAAAACGGCTACTCTCCCTTAGGAGGAGTGGATACGGCGAGCTCAGGGTAGTGTGATTTTAGGTCGAATGATAACAGAAGGTCTGCATATATAACGGGTGCAAACTTCCCTGAAATGGTCCACAATGCTTGAGTAATTTTTTGATTACCTCCAAATTCGTTGGATTGTGAATTTCATGACTCTACTTTCACCTCTGTACGATCCTGAAACAATAAAATAAAAGTTTAAAAAATTCACCCAGTGTTTGTTTGTTTCGAGATTTAACGACATTAAATCTTTATGGGATCATTTAAGGTCATAATGATGTTTCGGTAAGGTTATTTTTACAACATTTTGGTTTTCGAATATCCAAATTTATTGGGATTTGTTTTTAAGAGCAAGGTTCCCCAGGTCCTACCCTTGTTATTTAACCCAAAACTGTAGGGAAGGGACAGATTAATACCTTTCCCAAGGGTACCAGTGCTTAAGTGAATGCAGGGTATTCAACAGGAATTCGAACTCGGCTCACCGATTTCTCTTTCCAAGCCGACATCCACTGAACAACAACGCGCATCCTTCAGTAAACGCTTACAGCACCTGGTATTCCCAAGCGGTCACCCATCTAAGTACTGACCAGGCTCAACGTCGCTTAACTTCGGTGATCGAGCGAAACCCAGTGTATTCAACGTGATATGGCCGTAAGCCCCCAGTGTTAAAAACCCTAGCAAAATTAGATATTTGATTAAAAAGTGTGCTGTTAGTTACAGAGAATAATAATAATAATAACAACAACAACAACAACCATGATACTGTGCACGCTAATGCGCTATTGTTGAAACATAGTGATAACATATTTTTCCAATTACGCTCGCTTCAAAAACAGTAAAAAAATTACTTACTTTGTTCGGTGTGCCTTTGTCCTCACTCTTGTTGTCATATTCACGACGTTTCGGCCGTTTTAAGCTCGGCCTTACTTCAGGAGTTTGGAATTTCTAACCGAACCTTTTATTTTGATTACTGGGGTATATCATTCTCTTTTATTCGTATATTCACGACGTTTCAGTAGTTGTACGCTCCGACTTGTTTTAGGTGCTTTAAATTTCAAACCTAATACTTTATTTCAGTCACAGGGGTGTATCATTCACAAAGGATAGAAACAATACCAAAAATGCTGAAATTAAAACTAATTCCAAAATTGTTACCATTAATTATTCTACTATCTAAACAGCATAAACTTCAAAACTGTCCAAAATATTATGGTTGTTTATTTAATATTAGCAGTAAGTTTTTTGCTACGATTGTCGGAATTTTTACAGATATTATTAAAATAAGTTTATTAAAATCAATATTCAGAGCAATTTAACAAATTTAAATGATCAACTTCATCCTGTGGTTCATTAACTCTTTCTTGGGGGGGGATGCGATTTTTCACGATGATAACGAGCCCATTTATCCTGCTAAATTTTTAACTGAGTAGCGCAAGAAACATTCCAGTAAAGTAGAACATCTTATGTGGCCACAACAGCTAACAGATCTCAACATCTTTGAACATATTTGGTTCATTTTAGAATAATAAGTGAAAAGCGGATATCTTCCATGATCATCATTAAAAGACTTTGAGATTCTTTCAGCTAAAGAATGGTTAAAAATTCGTCTGGAAATAAGTCAAACTTTGTACAAGTCGATTCCACATGGAATTCAAACTGTAATTACTACCAAAAGCGTTTCTACAAAATTTTGAAATAAATTTGTTTGAAATTTCAAGGTGTCTCTACTAGTTTGCCTACCCTCTCTCTCTTTATATATATATGTGTGTGTGTGTATATATATATATAGAGAGAGAGAGAGAGACACACACACACACACCTACACACACACACACACACACACACACACACACACATATATATATATATATATATATATATATATATATATACAAATGTATAAGAATGAAAAAAATAATTGCAACGTTACGTTCAAAACATCACACATGTTCTAGAGTAATAAATTATATATATACATATATATATATACGTTTTGCTTAATTGAGAGAGAAATACAAAAATAGAGAGAGCTAGGGCCAGAGAGACGGATAGACAACAGAAAAAGAGATAGAGCAATACCTAAAAATTTTGAAAGAGAGGGGAAATAGGAAGCGAGTAAGATATATTTATTCATTAATTCTTCCAGAAAAAGCAGGGAAAAACATCATTTTGCCATTGTCCAAGAGGAGACAACGTGGATACATTCGAGTGCTTTAGGATCAATTAACTTTCTATGTGTTTCTTTATGTTAAGTGCGTATTTATGCTTTTAATGGCGATGAACTGACAACGAAAATGCGTAACAGCATAAATGTGCGTACAGTAATATTAATTTTCTTTTTCCAGACACGAAATGAAAACACTGTCATATTAGCTGTCTTGAATAAAGTAAAAATACCCTTGTGCGCATGCGTCTTGGGTGAATATTATATAGTAATCATTTTTTAAATCCTCCAACCGTCAGGAAAATATATGCTTGCATATATCTATCTATCTATCTATCTATATATATGCAGACAAGATGTTGTGGTTTTTATATAATTTTTATGACGTTTTTCAATTTTTTCTTTTTAGTAGATCAGTCAGTTAAGTGCCATACGCGAAATACGCTTGGGTGATCATGTCTCGAAAGAGACATGACTGACTGGGAAGAAGATTATTCCGCAGTAGGTTGCCATTGCTTTCTGCGGTAGACTGGTTGCCGACCAAGGCTATAGAACCCAGTCTGTCCTGCTATTTGACCCATAACTGGAAGGAAGAGACGGATTAATACCTTTCCCAAGAGTATTTGAACGTAAGTGAATACAATGGATTCAACCCCGGTTTCTCGTTCCGAGCCGATATCCACTGTACCACAACGATTTTCTGACTGTTAAACTTTAATTTTTTTGTTTAGATATTGGCAGTAGACTATATTTCAAGATAATCAGAGTGTTGTACTTGAAATGTTATACTTACATTATGTTTGCTAGGCTAGGTTTTTGTCATACTAAAAAAGGTTAAAATATGCTTAGATTTTTAGATGCAATGATAATAAATAAAATCCTAAGTTTTGAAAGCAGAAGAAAGTTAAATCTAACAGAAACATAAAAACATGAAAATACAACAATCCAAATCTAATTTTCTACTTATGTTCTAAAATTGCCCCAATCTATAAATATATGTAAAGAAGTAAAAACATACGTTGTGGTGTCATGGATATCGACTTGGAAAGGGAAAGAGAGGCCAGTTCGAATTCCAGTTGAATTTCTTTCATTTACCAATGCGCAAATGCTCTTAGAAAAAGTATTAATCCATTTCGTTTCCCTATAGGTGGAATAGCAGGACATATTGTTTCTATAGACTTGGTCTACCGCAGAATGTAATGGCGATCTACTGCGGGAGAATTTTCCGGATGGCCAGTCATGTCTTAAAAGAGACATGATCGCCTAAACCTGTATCACCTATGTCAATTAAGTGACTAACTTATGTGAACACAGCAAATTCAAATAAAGTTTTCTAAAATTATTTTCATATCTGAACAAAACAAATGATCAGCAAAATTGAGAGTGATCATCTCCACAAAAATGCTTTTTTTTTAATGATGGAGTGAAAATATACATAATATTTTTGATTCAAACTATTGAGCTTCCTACATAAAGTTGTCTATGTGAAAAGCATGTTCCTCGAAGGTAAATGACAGCAAAGTTTTATTTTTAATCATATCACCCTAAACAAGGCGGTAACGCCACTGGTGTGCAGGGGGCTACATAAGAGTGAAAGGATTAGAGGAGAATGAGGAGAAGGACGAACCAGTTAGAAAGGAGCAAGAGAAGGATGGGAATACAGGTGTGAAATGAAAGTATCTACAGGGCAGTGTGAAAAGAAGTAGGGTCAAGTAGTTAAGAGAAGAGAATCGACCTTAAATTTAAATTCCTGGAGGTTGTAACCGTCAGGAAAGCAACAATAAGGAAGCGAGTTCCACAGGCGGAAAATGCGGGAAAAGAAGCGGCAGAAGTAAATTGAAAAGGTGTTAACTTGGGTTTTATTTATGGACATTGTAAAACTGAGTTTCCTTGAAAACGGGAATCTCCTGAAAGAAATTCTTACATCACAGAGATCAAAAGCATTCTTGGGATGAAAACATCCTCTATTTTACAACATCCTGAGAGAACGGTTACTTCAATAAAGCCTAACATCATCCACTGGTTTCAATAAAGCGCCTTGGTGAATCTAGATATCTTAATAACATAATTAGGCCAACAAATTTGAGATCTAATTTGTGAAATGGTAGTCAAGATAGAACTAATAGTTCAAAAACCGTAATAGATAATTCGTTGCCTCTGAAGTAACTACAATTGTATGAACGCACGTATAAGAGTGACATTCTTTTGGGAGGATTTTCAAAATTTTAAAGCTTATATAGTTTGCAGCGATATTTTTGGAGGCAAATCATCGAAAAACTGGAAGCGGCCGAAATGTGGTTCTACAGAAGGATGCTACGGATATCGTGGATTGAGCATACAAGCAACGACGAGGTGTTAGAAAGAATGGCAACAAAAAGGAAATTGATGCTGAGCATCAGGAAGAGACAACTGAAGTTCCTGGGACATGCAATGAGGAAGGAGAGCCTGGAGAACCCGATACTGATTGGACAGATAGAAGGAAGGAGAGACAGAGGAAGGCAGCGGATAACATATTTGCAGGGCCTTATCAGGTGGATGACGGAACGGGGGTTGCCAGAAGCAATAGGAGCAAACATACTAAGAGCCACAAGGGATAGGGAGACGTGGCGAGCCATGATCGCCTACGTCCTGAAGGGACAGGGCACATAGAAGAAGAAGAACCTTTTCACTTAACCACTTCTGATTTTGATAATGTTCATCCATGTTTAGAAAAAATTTGGTCATTACTTCTTTGGCAGACTAACTTAGAGTTCTTATTGGTGTCAGCTATAAGCAACTTAATTTAACAACAGAAACAATAATCTTTTTGGAAATCCTTCGGGAATTTGATAATTAGACAGAACAGCTATCATATGTGTTTTCATGTTTATACTTTTGACATGATACTGGAAATTTTCAAGCATTATCGAATTTCATCGGCCTTTCTTCTTTTTTTGGTGTAATTGGAAGGATTTGCTTTAAATATCTTGATAAATCTCCCGAGATTCCTCCCATCAGAGATTCACTGTTTTTTATATATCTCTGAACGTTCGATCAATATCCCACAGAGACGTCTTATATATCATAATGCATTTACTAAATTCTGTCAAGTTACATTGTCTTATAACATCTGCTGTCCCAGAAGTTTTCTCATTACAGACTTGGTTTTCAATTCATAAAAATGTCAAATAGTTTGAACGCAGCATGATCAGTTCTATCTCCCTGGTCGTAATGTGGAAGGAATTTCAAGTGCTAGTGCGTCAGAGAAAAGTCTGCATTATTAACTGAGAATGGCCAGCATCAATGTTGTTACATAAGTTTTTTCCAGGTCTATGTAAAGCATCTAGGGAAAAGTATCTGCTTCCTGGTAGCTGATTTTTCAGCGAGTTTTTAATATAAAGGTTTTAGCTATTTTTGAATATCCCAATATGTCTTTGAACATCTTCATCTAAAGAATAATACGAAGTTTCCAGAAGAAGGAAATTACTGGAAATTAATTGAAACTCACCTGAAGCGAGTGCGTTTCAATTACTTTCCAGTAAGAATAAGACTAACGAATAATACGACGTTTCCATCTTATATTATATTGTTAAACGTTTATCTGAAATTGTGAATGTTTTGAGAAATCCATCCAAACTCATCACCATCTATGGCCAACATTCAATTTTTACTATCACTGGTTGAGCACGTGTTTTTCTTTTTGGTTGGGGACAACTTTACTAGTAAGTGATTTTGCTTTGATTTGATTTTATTTTAATTTTTTGGTGTGGATAATTTTAAAATTTTCATAGTTATTTGAACGAGTGCGTTTTTTTTGTATTTTTTTTCAAAGAAATCTTTGTTACTGGACTTTAACTAAGTTAAAACTTAGTTAACTCAACACCCCTACTTTTTATTTTTATTATTATTTTTAGGATGGGGTTTCCAGCTTTCTCTTTTCCAATCTTTTCACTTTTCTTTTCTTTTTCATTTTTTTCAATTGGAGTAGATAAACTAAACTATCGCCCGGTTCACACTCCACCCACGTCTATTGTACATGTGTAGAGGCTCATCCCTTGTTCCCTGTTCAGGATGTGGTTTCCGGCTTTCTTTAATCCAATATTTTCACTTTTCTCGTCTTTCTTTTTTCTTTTTCATTTTTTTTCAATTGGAGGAGATAGACTAAACTATCGCCCGGTTCACACTCCACCCACATCTATTGTACAAGTGTAGAGGCTCATCCATTGTTCCCTTCAGGATGTGGTTTCCGGCTTTCTCTTTTCCAATCTTTTCACTTGTCTTTTTCTTTTTTTTCTCCTCTTTTTCATTTTTTTTTCAATTAGAGTAGATAGACTAAACTATCGCCGGGTTCACACTCCACCCACGTCTATTGTACAGGTGTACTCATCCCTTGTTCCCTGTTTAGGATGTGGTTTCCGGCTTTCTCTTTTCAAAATCCTTTCACTCTCACGTAACCCCCTGCACGTCACTGGCGTTACCGCCTTGCTCGGGATGATATGATTAAAAAAAACATCACTGCAGAATTATAAATTTCTTGATAGTAATTAACAACAATATTACGATACCTTAGCTGTTTCTTATATAGGAAGATCATCTGTAAATTTTTTCCACTAACCTTGAAATTTGCTGATTTTAATGATTTTAATACGGATAGCAAAAGAAGACCTCGTACTTTTTGCAGTATGACAAACATGTAAGTGTGTTGCATCTTACTGCCTATGAATTATGTCATCTTTGCATGCTTCACTGTCAGTCGTGTAAACAATTTTATTAACTTCCGAGTGTCATCAAAAGACACTGGATCTTGAACTTCATGCAATAAGATTTTTAATTAAAACATTCATACTGAGTTGGTTTTACTGTATATATACGTCTAAGAGTAATATAATATGGGAATTGCCTTTAACTGAAGATTGTCTTTATCTTCTGGTCAAATTCTCACTTGATTTATTTCTCGAGTTATATGATGAAAGCTTGTGGTAATATAATTTTCTGGTACATAGATCATTTGAAGAGAGTTTGCCGAGAGATGTCAAATGTGTTTCTCTTGAACCCATTGCAAGTAGTGCAGTTAATCCTGTTGTAAAATAAACTATATGTCCATTTTCCAGATGTATTGTGAATTGTATAGCCACTGGATATATTTCATGAACGACAAAACTGAATACCCTCCAGAAAGCCTTCTTACTACTGATATATCAACTCTGCTGTTAATTCATGATGTAATTTTAACTATTTTAATGCTGGTGAGCAGACAGAGCAGCTTATTTGCATACATACTAGTTGGCTTTCACAGAATAAAAAACCCAAGGTTGATATGAAGTGAAAGAGAGTAAGAGTTAATCCACTTATTATCAACTTTATACTGGTTGAAATACATTTTATTATGATTTTCTTCTGTATTTGGGATACCAGCTGCGAGATGATCGTCTTCCCACTTAGTCATGTTTCTTTCGAGACATGATCGCCCAAGCGTGTATCACGTATGACACCGACTTGTGTCGCTTGCAAGAAGCTCCTGCCAAATTTCTTGCTACACATGTTTTCCTTCATAAAAGAAGAATTTCTATTTATTGTACAACATGGACCATGGTCGCTTTCATTCAGGGATCTATCTTCAGTTACGTCTGGTAGATCATCAGAAATAATATTATTCATTTGATTGCAAAAATGTATCAACCAAATAAATTAAAATGTGAGATTGTATTTCTGTAGTGGGCATATGACCTTAGACTGGAACAAGTACTATATATTTTGTGTATAATTTCATAATTTCGATTACTTTCAGCATAAACAATCTGGATATGAGATCATATTTGTGTACATACAACTGCTTTTTCAGCAGTCATTGGGCATTTTTGATTGAATGTGTACGTTATGAATAAATATGGGGAGTTATATTTTCTAATATAAGTCATTTCTTCTTTTTAATAAATGTATCGTGGGCTTCCCTTAAAAGTGAATGGCAGGATAATATTTTTGCCAATTAAGTTTCAGCAGAATCATGATTCTTTTAATGTTTTAAATGAACATGCTCTTCAGATGTGGGTTTTTTTGGTTCCTCAAAATATCCTATTCTCATTGATTCAAATTTTGTATACATGATAACTGAATTCACGTGGAATAAATGTTTACTTATTTGTAGAGGAATGAATGTATTCAGATAAATCATGAAATAGAAAGCATAGAACTTCTTTGCATAGACAGTCCTGTTTTTATCAGCTTCTACCTAGCGAGGGAATTCATATTTGTATCCATCCTCTCCATATACATATTACATTGGTACTAAAAAGCATCATATGAATGATGAAGACCAGTTTTACTTTTAATCTGATTGTCTGTTACATGAAGTATAATTTTACGATAATATCCAGTCTCTTCACTCATGGTGTTCATAGCAACACTGCGGATGGGCGTTGTGGGGCAAGGGATAATGGCTCGGGACTAGACATTTGAAAGCCTACTTTGAATTTGTTGAATTCATTGCATTCACTGATGGTCAAATACACTGGTATTAATCTTTCATTTTTTCCCTTCAGTTGAAGGACATATTGGGTTCTATAGCCTTGGTTGGCATTCAGTCTACCATAGAAAGTAATGGAAACCTATGCAGGAAAATTTTCTACCTAGACAGTCATGTCTCGAAAGAGATCTGATCGCCCAAGCGTGTACCACGTATGGCACTTAACTGACCGATATTATGTAGAATTTTTCACTTTTGAATTTATTTTGACTGTCAACTCATGAGATGGATCTGCCTCTACATTATATCTGTAACTTATCTCATAACTTCTTTTCATGTGGTATTTCTTACAGAGTTCAGATAATAATGTCTGTATTTTTGTTCGCATGAACTCTGGTACTTGAATTCTTCAGTGATGGTGTAACATACCACTTTCTAGTAATAACTGATCATTTCAATGTGATTTTAAACATGTTCAATTAAATTTCTCGGATTGTATAAGGTTTCTCTCACATTTCTTGTTGAAATCGGCTACCTGCACCTCTGACAATCTGTGGAAGTTCATGTTTAGATTATATCCATTCTCTTCATTCCCAAATAGTAATAGATATTACAAGGCATCATATGAGTGATGTAATTCACTTATATTTTTAATCTGATTGTTCCTCCTATGAAGTATAATTTTACGATGAAAGCCAGTCTCTTAACCTTTCATTATTATAGAACGTCATTAGGTCTAGGTGCATTATATCGCCGAGGAAGTTTGGCAAAGGGTCTCATTACTGAATTTACCTTGACTGTCAACTCATGAGATGGATCTGACTCTAGAGTATATTTGTAACTTCTCACATAACTATTCTTTTCATGTAGCATTTCTTAGAGATTCCAGATAATATCGATGTCGGTTACCTGTTTACTTGAACGATTTTCTCAACTCGTTTTCTCGTATCACTAGCAAAGTATATCTATAAACACTGGGGACTTTCATTATGCAGTGAAGGATTTGCTAAAATAATGTGAGAATCTTTTCCATGCTTTTTGGAAGTAGGTAAAAATCAACCATCACGAATGATTTTAGTCCCGAAGGAAATTATCCGAAATGCATTGTTCTATTTTTACATATTTTTCTAAAGTTACTATTGTCTCTATTCCCAAGAATGTTTTACAATAAATATGCTGGATCAAGCAAATATGTCAATCTAACTTTGGCACTGGAAAAAAACCGTCCAGTATTTCCCCAATTCAAATAATTTAAAAAAAAGTTTGTCTACGGAACCAATTTGAATTGTTATTTGCATTGTCATATGAAGCATCATAATTGTGGTATTTACTTTGTAGATTCTTATACCATCGTTGCCCATGTCTTTCGCTATCGGCATGTAGTCTCTGTTCATATCTGTCCCTCTGTTCATCTAGCTGTAGCAATTTTTGCTCCTCAGTTTCCCCTTGTCTCTGGCATGGCATTGCAAAAAAGAAAAAAAAATATATATACAATTTCATTCGTAAAGATGATTTTTCTTCAGGAGGCATTTTTATGGAATAATTTCTCACAATATATGCTGTATTTATGTATAGTGGGTCTTAAAACAACTGGTTGTTAAGAACTGTTACTTTTTTATTTATGTTTTTCTTTGGAAGTATAGAGCAAGTTTATGCTTTGATGTATGGAGCAAGTTCAGACTTTTTCAAACCAAAGTAAACGTGCAAATGTGCAGAAAATTGACAAAAGTTGCACTTGACGCACGAGCGGGGCGTGACGGGCATGCAGAGACGTGACCCGATATCATTTGTTTTTTAATAACAAATCAAAACTAGCTTTATGGGCAATTCTCTACCCTTTAAAATGCTCATGAAGCGGTAAATTGCGGTAAATCTCTCGTCGTGTTAAAACCTTTGCAAGACACAAAATAGAGCTACCAAGTTTCAGACCATATTCAAAGAAGTTTATAAAATAAGAAACATGCATACAAACACTTTTACGAGAATTATATATATATATATATATATATATATATATATATATATATTAGATGAAGAGAATTAGTAGCAAAAACGACCGATGATTTTCAAAAATAGAAAAAGTGCTCTATACGACATAAAGTGGCAGAGCTAAATATATCAACGTTTTGGCTGTTCTCAAAAAGCTTAAACACGACTAGATTTTCATACACTATATTCAAGCACTAGGCTTCCTTTATAGATTAATTACGTTATGGAAAAAATAAACAATATTTTTCTGGCGTGTTCATCCTTTTCAAATTAATCAGATTAAACTGATGTTTCAATCGTTGTGACTACAGTCAGTTAGTTAAGTGCCATACGTGATACACGCTTAGGCGATCATGTCTCAAAAGAGACATGACTGACTGAGCAGGAGCTTAGTCGCAGTGGGTTGCCATTACTTTCCGCTGTTTACTGGTTGCCATCCAAGGCTATAGAAGCCAATCTGTCCTGTTATTTAACCTGTAACTGGAGGGAAGAGACAGATTAATACCTTTCTCAAGCGTATTGGCACTTAAGTGAAGGCTTGGAATTCAACTGGAATTAAAACTACACAAGAACATATAAGAGAATCACTGAGAATATGAATTAGTATGCGCTTAAATTGGAGAGGGGGTCGAATAGAATACCCAAAGTCTGAATGTAAACATTTTACGTACTTGACGAATGCTTAGGAAGATATGTCATTTACTAATATTTTCGAAAATAGTCGGAAAGGGTACCAATGATTTGTAAAACAGTAATAAATCCAGGTGGTAGTTTTCATTGGGAAAACAAAATATGATGCTGTTGCATGATATTTATTTCATATTTGCGTACTTTGTTTTTCAGTATAAAAGCAAAGGCAGCGTAGTTACTAATTCATTTTTTTTTAATTAATACAAAATCATCTTATTTTAATGTTCTTTTTAAGAAAGGTAGAGTATTTTTGTAAATCTTTTTCCTGTAATATTAATATATTTATAATCTGCTACATATGTCCGAAGATTCTATTTTCGAATGTATATTTTTGTCTTTTGAAAAAATTTGTTTTTTTGAATTCAAGTGTATATCAAGAGACACTTACAATATTGGGCATATTCGATATTTTAATAGAATAATTCTTAGATCCAGTTAAATCTCTGGGAAAAAAGTGGAATTGCTTGAAGGCACCTGTCTACTGATAAAAACAAAAGAAAGGTGTACCCATAAGTTCTGAACATATAAATTTTCAATATTTCAATAGTTTCGCCATTATTTGATATCAAAACTGCCAGATACTAAATATCTAGTTTAGTTCCTTACAGACTATTCACACACACATATATGAAGATACAATTATTATTAGTGTAGTAATTTACTATAATAAGAGTGCTCGATACTCAGTAGTGTCTTATAAATGATAATATTTTTATTAAAAGGTTATAAATGAAAACCACAGAACCCTTGTAAGTCGGAATTGTCTTATTAGCACTTCGCAATCCTGAACCGTAGAAAGAAGCTATATTAGTGTTATTTACTTTTCACCAGTTGAATATGATGGGAATCGTTGTAGTTTGATACAATGTCAGTCACATGGATGATCATAGGCCTGAATGTTAGAACTGGCGCAGTTCATTCGAGAACCTTCCATGTGATGTTGCAGTGAATGTCCCGCCACACGCCGTTTATGTGAGAGAGTTGCAGACGGAAAAATAGTTAACTACAAGAACGCGAAAACGTGTGTGGACTATGTATCTCCCGCCAAAACATGACAAAAATTAGCTTTAGCAGTTGACGTATATACGAGTTCTATTATATATATGGGGTTAGTTCAAGAAAAGGGTGATCTTTTTCATGGTACGGGTGATTTTCTTGCTAATTCAAACATTCGGCTAAACAGTTCTACAGTCATTCTCACTCCCATAATTCAAATGAAAGCAAAAAGAATAATTCGTAGATTATTACCAATTCGTTTTCTTTGATTCTCTTCGGTGTATCTTTCAACGATTTTTCTCTATATCACAATAATTCTTTTTTGGATACAGGATATGTCAAAGAAACGATCAATATTGGATGAGATTCAAGGTGACGGAAGATGGCAGTTGAAGTTTTGGAATATTGTAGATATCAGAGAATCAAAGAAATGAAAAATAGCTCCATGGGCGTGAAGTGCGAAAGACGAAACTGTTAGAGTAGAAGAAGGTGTTCCATTTAAGCCTTTTGATGGCAAATGAGTAAGACCTAGTTTCTAATATAGTAGCACACTTAAATTCATGTTGTCAAAGAATGAGGGAAAAACCACTTTAGAGCAGTTGCCAGGAAAAAAAGGTGGAAAAACACAGGAAAGCCGCATCAATTCGGAGAGAATGTTATTAAAGCCGAGATGCCAAATCAGGATCGATTACATTGCAGATCGTCCTTTGGATTTTCTCCAAAACCTAAAATAATTAGCAGGATCATCAAAATCAGATACAGCAACTGTATTCTATGCACGGACGTATGGTAGTGTACAAATATACAAAATACATTTAGACGAAAAAATCTTTCTGGCCCGACACAGTGACCCAACTTTCCTAGCAGGAGATAATATTATCATTAGAATTGATTTTACTTTTTACCACAACTCTTTATTCTACATCCGTCTTAACGTTTACTATTCACATGCAAAGTGAGAAATATTGTTGCAAAGTAAATGATAACGAATATAAAGTGTTAATTACCTCAACAAATTCTGGAATCTTTTCAGAGTTGTAGTAGACATTTGTTTATATTAAAAGAATGGTTTTTGCGAATAAGACGTGTTGCTATCAAAATAATGACAAAGCTTATGTAAATAATACATTAATATCCGTTAATATTTTGACAACTTTCTTATCGTTTTCTCTCAGAATATAAGATACCGCAAATCATCTCGTTGCCATTAGCTAGGGACAGAGAAGAAATTGTTATTTAGCTGTTTTTGGTATTTGTACAAATTCAAACCTCTAACCAAGTGCAAATTTTGCGTAGTTTTTTTTTTTAGAATCTTTAAAAGGTTCTTTTCCCACAGGTATGTTTTTGAATTTTTCAATTCGCAATTCTTGTTATCTAGTAAACAGTTCGATAGATTTTTAAAAAGGAATATTAAATTGCAAAGAAATTTTAGAATAATTTAAATATGGGAAATAGATATATTATTTTTTGGCCTTAAATTATACTTCTAATAAATTTAGCATTTCCCCTTATTTTTAATAACTGTATTTTATATCGTTGACAGCTTCTTTTTTTCTTTTTATCCCCGTTGTTAAATTTGCTCAAAAGAAAGCAGTAATGACACAAAAAACAAAACGGGTTATTTGATGTAAAAGAAATAGAAAGCAGCAAAATTATTAATGATTTATCATCTCAGCCGTCACAACCAATGGTGTGTAGGGCAGCAACATTTTGTTACCGTAACATACAAATTTTTATGGGGCAGAGTTCTTAGCCCTGCACCCAACCACCAACATCTGGATTTTCCAAACGGTCACCAATCTAAATACTGACGCGGATCGATGTTGCTTTACTTCGGTGATCGAACGAGAACCGGTGTATTCAACACGACATAGCCGTAGACATTAATTAGGATTGAGAACAATATAATAGTGATCAAGAAGACAATAAATAACGATTGACATTGAATGTCTATTTTTAAACATCAAACCTGATTGGAAAACATAGAGCCGGCAAAGAGTTCTACATACTAGAAATACCAGGAAAATGAAAACATTAGCGTAGAACATAAGTATACATTTAGCTAATTAATCTCTATTGATTCGGCCTGTTGTTAAGCTTTGAATCATAGCAATTAGGTGCCACAAAGAAGACCTCATCCGAACGATTACCATGGGAGTATTTATGGAAAAGGCACGGGGAAGCAACTTCACGACGGTGAAAAATAACTGAAGCTGCGATGCCAGGTCAAAATAGTATTACTAATTATTGTTTTGATTTTATAAAAAATTTAGAGGTATATACAAAGAGCTGCGGGTAATATGTGGCAGCAATCTTCGAAGCATAGACGAATGGTGGACTTATATTCAGTGGTCGCACATGAAATGACTTTATAGGGTATTAATAAAATACTTTTGAAAAGTTAAATAAGTTATTTACTTGAAACAGTCACCATACTGATGAATGCCTGTTCTCCAACTTACTTCTAAATTCTTAATCTCACCTTAAAAAAAAGTATCATTCTTTTATATGATAAAGAGTTCAAATGCTTAGATTACCTTTTCCTCATGAGGGAATGTTTTATTACGTATGAAATCTTAAACGTTTGAATATGTAATTATCTGTATGAGCGATATCGGATAAATACGGAAGATGAAGAAAATTTTCAGAATTCAGGCGATGCAACTTTGGACAGTAGATTGAAAAATGGCAAAATGGTGCATTGTCGTGCAACAGAATTGCGTCATCCCTATTAACGTGTCTAAGATGTGCGTTGTGGTGCAGTGCATATCGACTTGAAACTACAAATCGGGGTGCTGAGTTGGAATTCCACTTGAATGCTTTGCATTCACTTACGCACAAATACTCTTGAAAAAGGTATTAATCCTTCTCTTCTTTCCAGTTATTGATTAAATAATAGAACAGATTGGGTTATATAGCACAGACTGGCAACCAGTTTACCGTAGAATGCAATGGCAACCTACTGCGGGATAATTTTCTGCCCAGTCATTATTACTCTTTTAAGACTTGATTTTCCAAAATGTGTATCACGTATGGCCCTTAATTGACTGAATATTAACATGTCTACGATGTTTATTTTTAAATGTTCCGTGCATACACTTACTTACTCAACAATACAAGGTTGCTGATGTTGTGTTCCCATGAGGCAAGAATGACTAACCTCTTTCAAAGACTACCATACAGAAACGATTAGATTTTAGGGAGCAGTGAAGTCCTTGGTAATTGTTTTGGAAATTCGCTTGCATTTAACCACTCACAAACTCTAATAATGCTTTCGATGAGTATTCATTTCTCATCGCATGCAATGATTCGATGCGAAAATGGTACTTTTTCTCAATTTGCCCTCATACATTAAGAATACTCAACGTTGTTTAATTGTAATAATTTTCACAGGGGTTATGAATAACAATATATTTAAAGAAAAAAAAATTGAGAAAGAAAACATTTTTAGAAAAAATTCAAGAATATATCAATATCCATGTATATGCTATGACGTTACTTCGTTGGACGAGCGGATGCACAACCGACCCAAAAAATACATCATGTAATTTTTGACAATCTAACAGAAAATGTAAAATAGATTCTGAGGAGAAAGGTTTCCTCGCGTGTCACACTGAACTAACTTTCTAAGCCGCTGACTTAACAATGGTTTTAATATAGACTTTGCACTTCATAAAATTTGAAATTATTTGGAAACTGTATTTAAAATGAGAGAGAGGGTGAAATATATAAAGTGTGGGAGAAATATATAGAGAGATGAGGGAGGGAGATATGTTTTCTTATTACTAATATCCTCCACATAGAAGGCTCAATATTCACTCAATCATCAATGATTGAAGTGCGTGTGATATGAATAAAACTGGAGAAAGCAAGAAAGTAAGCATTAAGCGGATATCGAGGATAGATAACATTTCGCTCTTTGAATTGAAGAGGTTATAATTATAGCATTTTGGGAAGCAACCATAAGGGAGTCTGTTGCGCTAAGAAACGATTCTTGGTAAATAAAAAGAAAACCATGTTAAAGTGGGACATCCACTCAATATACTGATGAAGTTAATGGAGTTCTACTCAATAGATGAAGCAATGGGATTCTTAGGTTTAAAGAACTGAATTGACGTAAGTAAAGAATAGAAATTGTCTCAGTCCTTGCACTCGAAATAGTGATAAAGAAACAGCATGCGTGCAACCTTGATTCTGTTAGAAGATTAATTTATGTTACCCTCCCCCGATCACGGAAGTCAGCGTAAATGATTTTGCATTTTATCATGGTTAAGGTTAATGATAGATGACGGCAATATTTTGTGTTAGACACAAAAGACACGAAGAATATGTAGTCTGCTTACCGTGTAAGCTTGACACACCTATATAACCGATCAATTATTGGTGTTTTTTCTTTGATATTTTATGAAATACCTCCAGTAAGCGAGAGGAATCCCTAGCATTAGCTGTTTTGTTTTTGGTTTAACAATTGATGAAAGACGACATCTTTCATATCTTACAAATCAAAGAATACAGTTTCTTCTCGGTTCTTTTGGAAGTGGATACTCCCGATATTGTGGCTTCAAACAGTTGTCGAAATTGGATAAGACTGTAGAGAACTAACTATTCATCTCTTGGAAATTTCTACCTAGGAAATATTCGACAGCAGGTCTTCAAATAGCAGCATTTTGTGGCAGCAAATCCAAATGATAGACAGAAAGTAACTATTTAATTAAACTGCGAATCTATCAGATAATAAGTCTTTCACTGACCAAATTAAGTGTGACTAATGTTGAGCATATTTAATATGTCTCTTGCACGTGTAAAATATCTTGGTCATCTAGACCGCGAGCAATCTTCGAGAGAATTTTTCTTCAATTTCAAATAGTTACAAAACCTTCTACAGAAGGTAGCTAAATAGAGCAACAAAAAAGGATTACAAAAAAAATAACTGCAAGAAAATCGAATGCATGATCTTCAGCAAAAAGGGCAGCCCAAAATGTCAAATGCAGTTGGGGGATATTAAAATCAAGCAGGTAGAAACATTTTCAATATCTGGGAAGTGTTCTAACAGAAGACAGAAAGTGCGATACAAAGATTGGAAAGCGAATTGGCATGGCAAAGGACGCGTTCCAGAAGGAGAGTAGAGTATTAAGAGACAAATAAATATCGCTAGAAACAAAGAAATGACGACTGGATTGCTATGTGATGTCAGTTCATGAATAAGGCAGTGAATACCGGACCATATTATCAAAGATGAAGAAAACGCATGAAGAAATTGAAAGGTGGTTATACAGAAGGGTGCTGCGGATATCATGGATTGAACATGTCATCAGTGATGAAGTTTTGGAAAGGATGGAAACGAAAAAAAAATTACTACTGAGTATCAGCAAGAGACAGCTAAAGTTCCTGGGACATGCAATTGGAAAAAGAGCCTGGAAAACCTGATACTAACACGCCACATAGAGGAAAAAGAGACAAGGAAAAGCAGCGGATAACATATTTGAAGGGCCTGATCAGGTAGATGACAAAAATGCTAAGCGTAAACAGGGATAGAGAGACATGGAAAGCTATGATCGCCTTAACCTTCTGAAAGGACCTGGCACATAAGAGGAAATGAAGAAAGCATCGTTGGCATGTCTTTACCCTGCCAGTTTTATCTGTATAGACGTAAGGAATATTTCTTGTTGCAGAAGAGCCGTTTCTCTTGTTTGATCTGATTCAAACATTGTAATTCAATGAAATTGAGACAAAATTCACTCACTTTGAGATTAGGAAATCGGCAATGAAAAATAGAATCTGCTTTTCAAAGATAATATTTGCGTTACTTGTTGTTTGGAAGGGTCTATCGAACGCGGAGGGTTTAGCTACCAGTATCGAAAATCTTTTGGGTTAAACTCACTGTTCATTTTACAAAAGAATTCGGTGATAACACGAGAGGCTACTGAGTATTAGATAGCATGAAAAAATGTATTACGTAGAGAATAATAACAGAACAGGAGTTAAAAAAAGATAACGATTGATATTGTGTTCAAATTTATGAAGATCACGCTGACTGGAAAGCAAGAGGTCGGAAAAGAATCCCTCCTGTGAGACTTGCGAGAGACGAAAGCGTTAGCATAGCATTTAATGTTACATGTAGCCTTTTCAACTTTAAAATGATTATACCTTGCCGCTTATTTTCTACTGCATTTAAATTTATAAAGTATAGATACCAAAGAAGAGGCTCAACAGAACAATCTACTATGAAAATATATTTCAAAAGTTCACAGCTAAGCTACATTATTGTGCTAAGATGCTGACTGAATCTGTGATGCCAAGTCAAGTCAAATAATATTGCAGGTATATTCTTGCATTCTATCAATAATGTCTAAATACACAGAGGTTATACAACACCAGATGTGACAGACATATCAAATGTAAGAGTGATCAGTAAACCTTTGAGTGTCTACGATAGAATCTGTAAGAGTGATAGAGTGACAATTACTACAGGAAAGTATGCATAGAAATAAACCAAAGATACAAATATAGACAGGAAGAGAGAAGAGGAGTGGTTAATACATTAAGGGAAATAAGAAGGAAAAGCAAAGCAGTCATAAAGCCGGGGTATTAATGCTAAAGGCTTCTGGCAGTTGCTGCTTGTCCAACTATCAAATTTAAAGATCTTTCACCGCAACGAGTGTGAAGTGCCTTTTCGGCTAATAGTCCTCTTCAACATTGACACGTTGGCCGTTTTAAATGTCAGAATCGTCACTGCTTATCGGATATTATGTGACATTTCCAACATTTACATTACTGACAGTATCTTCTGTAGGCAGCTCACCCCTTTTACAAGCCCACCAATCTGCTTTTTCTCCCCACCGTGAAGAGCTAGTTGGTTGCATCTAGTGTCAAACTAAATTTTATGAACTGCAGATTCTTCAGAAAGCGTTACGTGTCTGTTCTTAACTCGTCATTTTGCTCAGCAATGAGCGAATTAACTACAGCTTTCATTCTCAAGAAATGATCGATAGATACCCAACTGTCGCATATCTCACAACACCTGCGATTTATTTTATCTTCGTATTCCACACTTTGTCCTTTTTCTTTATTCTTGTTCTTTCTATTCTCTTCTCTGTCGAATTACTTGCTTTCGTTTTTTTTTATTTTCGTAATATTCTGGCTTATGGCCAAATCACGTTGAAAAACCGGTTCTCTTATGATCACCGAAATTAAGCCTGGTCAATGCCTAGATAACTGACCGCTTGCGAATACCAAGTGCTGTAAGTTTAGGAGTGTGGATGGCATAACAAATGGATCGGAATTTATAATCAGAGAGCTGAATTCCGATTTGGTTTATTATTTTCACTTATGCACAAATATCTTCCGGTAAAATATGAATCTACACCTCCCTCTGTAGCTAGGGCTTAATGCTTAAGACTTGCACAGGCTGTTCAATTAAGGCTGACAAAAGTTAGCCGTAAATAAAACAGTGTTATTGGTGATCACCAAAATTAAGCCTGGTCAATGCTTAGATAATTGACCGCTTGGGAATACCAGGTGCTGCAAGATTAGATGTGTAGATAGTATAGAAAATGGATCGGGAGTTTTAATCAGAAAGCTGAATTCCGATTTGGTTTATTATTTTCACTTATGCACAAATATCTTCCGGTAAAATATGAATCTGCACCTCCCTCAGTAGCTAGGGCTTAATGCTTAAGACTTGCACAGGCTGTTCAATTAAGGCTGACAAAAGTTAGCCGTAAATAAAACAGTGTTATTGGTGATCACCAAAATTAAGCCTGGTCAATGCTTAGATAATTGACCGCTTGGGAATACCAGGTGCTGCAAGATTAGATGTGTAGATAGTATAGAAAATGGATCGGGAGTTTTAATCAGAAAGCTGAATTCCGATTTGGTTTATTATTTTCACTTATGCACAAATATCTTCCGGTAAAATATGAATCTACACCTCCCTCTGTAGCTAGGGCTTAATGCTTAAGACTTGCACAGGCTGTTCAATTAAGGCTGACAGAAGTTAGCCGTAAATAAAACAGTGTTATTGGTGATCACCAAAATTAAGCCTGGTCAATGCTTAGATAATTGACCGCTTGGGAATACCAGGTGCTGCAAGATTAGATGTGTAGATAGTATAGAAAATGGATCGGGAGTTTTAATCAGAAAGCTGAATTCCGATTTGGTTTATTATTTTCACTTATGCACAAATATCTTCCGGTAAAATATGAATCTACACCTCCCTCTGTAGCTAGGGCTTAATGCTTAAGACTTGCACAGGCTGTTCAATTAAGGCTGACAGAAGTTAGCCGTAAATAAAACAGTGTTATTGGTGATCACCAAAATTAAGCCTGGTCAATGCTTAGATAATTGACCGCTTGGGAATACCAGGTGCTGCAAGATTAGATGTGTAGATAGTATAAAAAATGGATCGGGAATTTTAATCAGAAAGCTGAATTCCGCACAGGGTGTTCCATTAAGGCTGACCGAAGTTAGCAGAAAATAAAACAGTGTTATTGGGAAAATTCTATTAATTTTCATATTCGATACTGATGTTTGAATCATGGCAATTATATATAAAATATAATATCGATCGAATATCTGCCGCAGCTACGGCTGCACACCTCCGGTTTATTATGAAAATGTTTGATGACTGAATAGAAGATCCTCGATCTCAAGTGTACGCTTTATTATCTTACCTGTCAGTTGTTGAATTGTAGTTGGCTTCTTGGCATAATCATTATTTTTGAGATAACCGCAAAGGAAGAAATTTAAATTCGCGCGATAGTTGTGACCAATTTACATCACAGTTTCCAGAGATGATACAACCTGGGAACTTCTCTTGTTTAAACGTGCAGTTTTGTTATAGGCTTCGATAACTTTAACAAGTTGTTCCATCGTTAATCTTTTTATTGGTAAAATTGCCAAAGACTTGCTAAATCTGAAAGAAACTGAACAAATCTTAAGACGCTTAAATTTAACCTCCATTTAAAACGAATCCAGGTTATTGGAACACCCTATATCATTAAAAAACATTTTATTTAAAAATTCCAAAATGTTTACATTTTTGCATCAAATAACACTTAGAGATGTATATAGTGGTGACCAAAAGCAATCAATAAACAATATTAACATTTAAAACTTCCAACTTTTATGATAAAATGGAAGCTATTTTCAAGAGCAGACAGAAATAAGTTTACTCCACTTACCAATTAGAAGGAACACTTTATAGCATATGCAGAAGTAACTAATTATTCATGACTAAATTGCTAATTACTACACCATAGCGATTTATTTTCTGTTACATTTCAAGTGTTCATTTCTTTCGGTTTGGTATGGTTTACGACATAGCAATTTCTCAAAAAAATTAATGCCAAATAAAATCCATCTAAAAGACAACAAAAATTAAAATATGTTTTCTGTTACTCCATTTATAATGTGCTGTGTATATTATATCGATAATGACTCTACGATATTCCCTGTCATTTGTAACTGTTCATAATTTTTTGTTATGTTTAGTAAAACCTGTTTTGATTTCCCTTCCATATATTTGCTATATATATATATATATATATATATATATATATATATACATACATAATATATATACATATATATAATATATATACACATATATATATATATATACAATTATAGATATATATATACATATATAATATATATACATATATATATATACATATATATATATACATATATATATACATATATACATATACATAATATAGATACATATATATATAATATATAAACACACACACACACACACACACACACACACACATATATATATATATATATATATATATATATATATTGTGTGTATTTTGGCAGCATTTTTTCATTAATACATGTTTCGTTGAATAATATAGACAAGGTCTGTCTATTTATTTTGTGTAAGATCCGTTCGTATGATCTGATTAGCTTGATAGTGTTGTCATGGAAAGACTACAAGAAATCGCAATAATTGTTGATTTTTTTATCAGGTCTGAGCTTTCGGCTTACATAAGCTATTATAAAAGATGAACATTTAATGTTCAGTGAACATAGAACATTTAATTTATTATTAACAGAGGAATGGTGGTAGTGGGTTTTTTGTTCAATTGAGTGTATAGTGGCATGAGGCATTGGTCTGGGAACTGCTGCTACTATGGTGTAGGGGGTAAGTATAATAACTATGACCTCTCCCGTCGATTATAAGCATTGAAGTATGTTAGTAGAGGTGTCGAAATTTATTTTATTTAGGCTAGGTTTAAACTGTTTGATGTAGATAAGGAACCATAAAAACGCACAAACCTAAGTATCCTCTCCGCCCTATCATATCCCAAATTCCTACTCTTGTATACCTTCTAACTAAACATATTAACCAGCTTATCACACCCTACCTCCCGAGTAAATACAGCATTAAGTCAACTCTAGAGGCAATCACTTGATGTCGAAAACCTATTTACTAACGTATCCGTTACGGAAATTATCGACATGATTATAAAGAATATCTACAATAATCCTGCATTAACCCCGCTCAAAATGAATCCCAACATCTTAAGAAAAGTCCTACTAGCTTGTACATTATTGGTGCGTCTGAAGAAATAAATCGACAAAGAACGGCCACAAATGAAAAACCAAAACAAAAAAAGGATATTTCACCAAGCTCAAAAGAAAGCTCCATGGAAGAGATTTGGCTCCAATGAAGAAGTGATATCGGAAACTGAGACTATTTTGAGTCCAAAGACAAATTGTCTTACGGAAAATGCATCGAATTGTTAGAGAAAAATTGGAATCAATGTATGAACCTACAAGGAGATTATGTTGAATATAGTCAAATTTTGCAGAAAAGTTGTTTTATAAGTTAGACACTGGATTTATTGAGTGATACATTAATAATAAGATCAATGGAACACTGGAATCTCATTTGCACCTCATGACAAGTAACTAAATATTTCCGATATATTTTAGTTCTAAATATATCAAATAGTAATTCTTATGTATTAATTATCTTCATTGGTAGCTCACCACAATGTAAGAGAATTGTGAAGGGTCATAATCATCAGCTTCAGTTTTAAGTATTTGCTGGAGCTGCAGTGTGATATATATTTTTCTTTGAACACCACATTTTCGGATATTTCTAAAGTTTGTTATTTAAGAGTTCATTGTCCTTAGATGTGCTTAGTTAAACAATAAAATTCCCAACCGAAGGGAAGACAACCTCATTACCTTTAATTCATGACCAAAATATAACTTCTCTACGCATTGAATGAAGTCACGTGAAAGTTGGTTGCTATATGAAGCTTGAAAGATTTCTGTCCCATCAGCCGTTGTTCTACAACTGGTCAAGAATAGAACTTTCGGATAATCCAGTTTCACACGCTGTTTGGCGAGTTGATACAATGAAGTAGTTTGAAGGGAAATAATTAGTGAACGTTCCTAAACGCAACGGTATGCGGGATTATGATGTTTTATGCACATTTGGAGTCAGAATTTGCTTCAGATACTTATTTTACTGCGAATACTACTCTTTACAAGATTCATGCGCTTCTGCATTTATAACCAGCTTTCTATTTTTTTTAATAAATTATATCGCCCCAAGCAAGGCATTTTACTGCCACTGTTTTGCAGGTTGTTACATAGGAGGAAAGTTTTGACAAAGATTGAAATGTTATAGGGATCTCAGGAAGTGGGTAGAAAAGAATGAAAATACTGAAGGGAGTGGAATGGACGGAGAAAGAAGCATGAGTGATGCATGTCAGTGAGATAGCAGATGACTACTGATATTACATTTAAATTATTGGAGATTGTAGTTGTCGGGGAAGCAGTTTAATAGAAGGGAATTCTGTAAATTTTATTGGTCTCACAGTAAAAGGATGAGACCTAGTTGCTTAGTTTCTGGTTCGAGTAAATTCATACATGGGGGGTACCAGTGAGCTTAGTTCATCAGAGCAGAATCTGTGAAGGTATTTGTAGAAGAGACACAGGGAAGCCACATTGCACCGACGAGAAAGTGACTGTATCTGAGCTGCCAAATCGAGATCGATCGCATTAAAGATTCTCCGTTAGATTTTGTCAAGGACCCCTAGGGGCAGGAGCACCCGACCAGATATGACAGCAGTATTCAATGCATGGGCAGATGATAAATTCATATATGTGCTGCAATGTTTCAGACGGAAAAAAACTTACTAGCCCTACACTTAAAAACGACCATCTTAGCATTCTTACAGTGTAAATATCTGGAACTGTTCACTCACGCACTATATGCATCAAGGCTTGTAACAAAATCCCTGATTGTACGAAGACCACTTCCATATAATTTGGGAAATTCTAATGCTGTTTAATGTTTAAGGAACGCGCAAGCAATATTTGCCCTATCATAATTTTTTGAGCATGGTAAATGGGGAATGTGAATTCGAAAGGGGCCGTTATAGCAATATCACAAAATTATCTGCAAATTATCGATTCTAAAACAACAAAGTAAAAACTTTTTGCTGACTAAATCTTGATGGAATTTGTTCTACTGCATGCACTCATGAATATTTGAAAATGTGTGGCTTGTAAGAAATTTCTGAACAAACACGTCGTGACTGTATAGAATGTGACAAATATTGGCATCATTTGAAATGTAAATATCTGAGTAAATTTACGTCCCAAAAAACGAATGTTTCATACTGGTTATATCCTAAGAATGTCGCAAGACACCCAGTAAGGTTCAAACTCACTGGTCAGTGAATTGATCCAGCAAGGCAAGTTTGTTAACCATCACACTACTTGGGATTGCTCGATAGATGATTGTATCTACAAAAGCGCAGGTATTTTTCTATCTATTTTTCATTTCTATGTCTCTTCAAGACGAAGTCTCTTAATACTCTCCACAAATTACACTTTTTTTTTATCTAAATTGTATCGCGGCAAAGACATGGAGAGGAAACGGAAGTTGGTAATTTAATTTTCCTTCTCGAACAAAGTCTACAGAGTCTTGTTTCTATCTTTTTATTCTATTGTGATTAATGAATGATTTCCCTGAGTTTATCTTCGCGAAATGCATTGCAAACTATTATTCTAATTCGACACATCCGTTTCAATTTTTTCAATTCTAAGGGTTTCTGTGTAAATAGACTTGAGAAGGATTAGGGCCGCATTAACCAAATTAAAGAAGGTAACCATCCAGAAGAGATGCAGGGATTACTAAATCTGTAAGCATATATATATATATATATATATATATATATATATATATATATATAATCATTTCACCCCAAGCAAGGCATTCCACTGCCACTATTGCGCTTGGGGCTACATGGGGGAAGGTAAATAGAAAGAGTGGTTAGATATAGGAAATGTCAGAAGGGGGGTGATAGATAGTTGGGTGGGTGGGTTTGTGTTAAGAGCGTTTGAAAGAATGGAAGCGGGTTAGTTTGTTAGGAGGTGTCTATTGACCTTACATTTAAACTCCTAGAGATTGTAGCCGTCGGGGAAGCAGTCTTGTGGAAGGGAATTCCACAGTCGGGAAGTGCGAGAAAAGAAACTGTTGGAGTAGAAGTTGCGGTTGCATTTTATCGGTTTCACTGTAAAAGGGTGGGATCTAGTTGCTAATCTAGTATCTCGTGCAAATTCGAAACTACGGGGCAGTTCATCGGAGCAGAAGCCGTGAAAGTATTTATAGAAGAGACACAGGGAAGCCACGTCGCGCCGGTGAGAGAGAGACTGCAGGCGGTCTGCTAAGTCGGTATCGATCACATTACAGACCCTCCGCTGTACCTTGTCGAAAAGCCCAAGGAGAATAGCAGGGGCACCCGATCAGATATGCCAACATTATTCAATGTACGGGCGGATGGCAGATTTATAAATGTGCAGGATAGATTCAGACGGAAAAAACCTCCGGGCCCTGCACAGATAACCGACTTTCATAGCAGCAGATTTAGCAATGGATTCGATATAGTCATTCCATTTGAGGTCCGCTGAAAGTGTGAAACCAAGGAGACGTAGTGTTTTACTCTCTGGGAGGCAAGCCTGGTCCATGCTAATAGGAGGTTGGTGCGGTTGTCTATGATGATTGATAGTAGCTTCGTTTTATGAGAGATTTTGTCAATCAGACATTATTTCTCAAAAATACACATCGGACTTTGATTTATATGTTCGGTTTGTTATTCTTGATTTTTTCTTAGTAGGAGGTGTCGATATGACCTGTTTGCTATTATTTTCTTTACTTAAGAAAGATGTAAAGTGGTAGAAGTTTAAAATCCTGTACACTCTGTAAATAACCATTTCGTAATAATAATAATAATAATAATAGATAAAATTCCTAACTTTTGGCTATATTATTTAAATGCAGCACATAAAAAAACTAGCCAAAGAACTTCAAGAAATGGTTGACGATCCCACTAAAATTCCTGCATGGATGACCAAAGGAATTACATTTCTTCTACCCAAGAATGGTGACACAAACAACCCGAAAAACTACAGACCAATTACATGTCTTCCGACAACATATAAATTATTAACATCTATTTTAACAAAACAGACATATTTATTCTTAGAAAGAAATGACATGATACCGCTTGAACAAAAAGGGTGCAAACGTGGCTGTTATGGTTGTAAAGACCAATTGCTAATTAACAAAATGATCCTGGAAAACTGCTACAGTGCAAAGAAAAATCTTAGTACTGCCTGGATAGATTATCGAAAGACATTCGATAGTGTGCCACATTACTGGATTTTAAAGACTTTAAATATATACAAGATATCGCCCGTCATAATCAATTTCATCAAACAGTGCATGTCTATATGGAAAACAACCCTTTACCTCAATCATATAAATGGAACCTATAAGTCTGATGAAATAAACATCAAAAGAGGTATATTTCAAGGTGATTCTTTATCTCCCTTACTATTCTGCATATCATTAATAGCACTAACCAGTCAACTTAATAAGACAGAATGTGGTTATAAAATAGGCCAAAAGAATATAAGCCATCTATTTTACATGGATGACTTAAAGTTATATGCTAAGAATGATAATGAGCTGGAAGGTTTTCTGCAAACTGTAAAATGCTTCAGCGAAGACATTGGAATGAAATTTAATTTGAATAAATGTGCTAAAGCTACAGGTTTACGTGGATCAATACAAGAAACATCCTCAATTAGACTAGACCCTGCTGTGACAATAAAAGAATTGAAACCAGAAGAAGCTTATAAATACCTAGGTGTAAATGAGAGCGAAAACATTCACCATAAAAAAATGAAAGAAATAGTGCGTAAAGAGTACTATAGAAGGCTACGAATGATATTAAAAACTGAATTAAATTCACAGAACAGAGTTATGGCCATTAATAGCCTTGCAATCCTAGTTGTCCAATATAGCTTTAACATCTTAAACTGGACTCTAAACGACATCAGGCGAATGGATGCTAAAACAAGAAAACTAAGCATAAGATGCATCATCCAAAGGCTGATGTAGACCGTCTATACATACCCCGTAAAGAAGGTGGAAGAGGTCTTATTCAGCTGGAATTGTCATACAAGACAAAAACTATTGGCTTACTAACATACATAGAAACAACAAAGGATTCGATGATACAATTAGTAAGGCAACATGAAGAAAGAAAGTAAAAATATTCAATAATAAAAGAAGGCAGTAAATACAAACAAGATTTACAGTTAGTAGATTCTGTAGAAAAGCAAAACAGAAGCCAAGAACCAACTATTGCGGCAAAAAATATAAAAATGAAAGCCAAAGATAAAGCTCTTGAACAGATGAAACAGCGCTGGCAAGACAAACCTCTGCATGGCCAATATCCAGTACGTGCCAATAAATCCAATGTTGACAAAGTTAATACTCATCGATGGTTACGGGCATCTGGATTAAAGTCTGAAACTGAAGGCTTTATTCTTGCAGCACAAGACCAAAGTTTTTTCACGAGAAACTTTCAGGCAAATATTATGCATAATAATATGGATCCAAAATGCAGGTTTTGTGATAAACACCAAGAAACAATAGACCACCTAATCTCAGGCCGTTCTGTGTTTGCCCCCAATGAATATAAAAATCGCCACAATAGAGTTGGACAATATTTACATTGGGAAATGTGCAAACATTATGTAAAAGCTGTAAACAAACACTGGTATGAACATCACCCGGCACCGGTTACAGAAATAGAAGATGTAACCATTCTATGGGAGTACACCATCTATACAGACAGAAAAATTGAAGCAAACATGCCAGACATTATTGTTAAAAACCAGAAAGATAAAATTTGTTTATTAATTGATATAGCTTGACCAGCGGATTGTAACATAGCAACCAAGGAATTTGAAAAACTGTCAAAATATAAAGACCTGGAACTTAAAATAGAAAAAATGTGGAAATTGAAAACAAGAGTTGTGCCAGTGATAGTAGGTGCAATTGGAATGATAGAAAATGGAACAAAACAACACATTGAAAGAATCCCTGGAAACCCCAGCTTAAGAGATATGCAGAAAATTGTCTTATTAAGTACAGCCCACACACTAAGGAAAACGTTATCTATGTAATGCTGGGGATGATAGGGAAGATAGAAAAACATGTAATGGAGCCATAACAACACGCCACTACCTGCCTTAGGTCTCCCCGCAGACTTGGTTGGTAGTGAAACCAAAGCAGAAATCGAAATATGATGAAAAATGACATAATAATAATAACCTCTGCATGGACAATATCCAGAATGTGCCAATAAATCCAATGTTGAAAAAGTTAATACTCATCGATTGTTACGTGCATCTGGATTAAAGTCTGAAACTGAAGGCAGCACGAGACCAAAGTCTTTTCACTAGAAACTTTCAGGCAAATATTATGCATAATAATATGGATCCAAAATGCAAGTTTTGTGATAAACACCAAGAAAACAATAGACCACCTAATCTCAGGCTGTTCTGTGCTTGCCCCAAATGAATGTAGGAAACGCCACGATAGAGTTGGGCAATATTTACATTGGACAATGTGCAAACATTATGGAAAATTTGTAAGCAAACACTGGTATTAACGTCACCCAGCACCGGTTACAGAAATAGAAGATGTAACCATTCTATGGGATTACACCATCTACACAGACAGAAAAATTGAAGCAAACATGCCAGACATTATTGTTAAAAACCAGAAAGATAAAATTTGTTTATTAATTGATATAGCTTGACCAGCGGATTGTAACATAGCAACCAAGGAATTTGAAAAACTGTCAAAATATAAAGACCTGGAACTTAAAATAGAAAAAATGTGGAAATTGAAAACAAGAGTTGTGCCAGTGATAGTAGGTGCAATTGGAATGATAGAAAATGGAACAAAACAACACATTGAAAGAATCCCTGGAAACCCCAGCTTAAGAGATATGCAGAAAATTGTCTTATTAAGTACAGCCAACACACTCAGGAAAACTTATCTATGTAACGCTAGGGATGATAAGGAAGATAGAAAAACATGAAATGGGGCCATAACAACACGCCACGACCTGCCTTAGATCTCTCCGCAGACTTGGTTGGTAGTGAGACCAAAGCAGAAATCGAAATATGATGAAAAATGACATAATAATAATAATAATAATAATAATAATAATAATAATAATAATAATATCAGCAATAGCAGCAACAAAAAATTGAACATCAAAGTGAAAACAAGACAGTCTCGCAGACATGAAGATCCACGCACCTTTTTTTACGATTAATTTTATTGATTTGCTTCCTCCGGATAACGAATAATCGTTCTTAGATAAGAAGAAAATTACTTAAGTTCTTTCCGATTACCATTTCAACAAAAATATGGTCCAATCTTTCAACATTATAAAGTCGTCATCTAGGTAGGTTAAAATTAATATTGATTTATGTAGGACTAGAAATGTTGAGTGTTGAGTGTTGTGACGTAGTCAAAAAGTGTTTTGACGTAGTCAAAAAAGTGTTGTGATGTCTACAAAAAGGGCTGTGATGTCTACAAAAAGGGCTGTGACGCAAATGAGGCATGCTTCATATCTTCATAAGTCTTCATTTATCTTCATAAATTATCTCCCAGATTTAATGAAATCCGAAGTAGGCATCTATGCAGATTATACCACCATCTACTTCCCGGTCAGTAAGATAAAAACAATCTCGCTGCTGATCTCGAGAAGGACCGCAACTCATGGTGGATTAGGGTGACTCGTAAATTGCAATGCCTCTAAAACAAAATTCCAATCTGTCAACCATCATCGGCAATCTCTCCTGCCACTCATAAGAATGGACCAAACTAGTCACAGCGAAATCAATACACTCCGCCTCCTCGGCCTTATTCTTTCTTCCGACCTCAAATGGAAATATTTCACTTAATTGATAGCTAAATCCCCTGCTAGGAAGGTTGTTCACTGTGTCGGGACAGGAAGTTTTTTCCGCCTGATTCTATCTTGCATATATAGAAATCACCATTCGACGGTGCATGGAATACTGTTGCCATATCCGGTCAGGGGCAACTGCTGTTTGTCTCAGTGTTGTCGACCAGCTCAAAATGAAAATCTGTCATGTGAATGATCCTGATCTGGCAGCACGACGAGACGTGACTTCACACTGTTTCATCTATAAATATTTTCATGGTTTCTACTCTGACAAACTTAGGTCACGAGTGCCGCTTCCAAAAGAAATTACACGGGTAACCAGACTGGCATAAAGGTCCCAAACATTCACAGTTAGATCAAATAAATGCAGTCGACAATTCTACTCCATCGGCTTCTTTTCTCGCGCTTCCCTCTAGTGGAACCCCCTTCCATATACTTACTTTTCTGACGGCTATAACCTCCAAGAATTTAATTGCAATGTCAATTCTCATCTCTTATTCACTAAACTCAAGCCCTTTCTACATCACCTCGTGTATCTTGTTCTTTTCCTTTCTCTCTACCTTCGTAAACGTCTTTACTCCTATGTTCATAGCCTTCTCTTGCCTTTTTTTCTCTCTCCCCTGTATCTTGTTCGTTTTTGCATCTACTATTTTTCTTTTTTAAACGCTCTTATGTAGCCCCCTTCACATCAGTGGCTGTACTGCCTTGTTTGGGCTGAAATGATTAAAATAAATACTTTTTTATTTTATATAGATTTCAGAAACAAAATCTGAACAGTTTCCGTTCTCATATATATATGTGAAACGTGGACATTATTAGCAAATACATGGAAAAGGATCCAAGCGTCTGAGATCCATTCATGAGAAATCAGCTTGGCATTTTCTATGGAGAAAAATAACTATGAGTTTGTGCGGAAAAGCGTTGGAAGTGTTGGGAAAGATCAAGAATTTCTTCTCGACACTGTCAAACCCAGAAAAATGGCTTGATTTGGACACATTACAAAGCAAGACAAACTCTGCAAGGCCATCAAGCAAAGCATCATTCAAGGCGGACGTAGGAACGGACGACAACGCAAAATTGGTTCGACACTGTCAAACAATGAGCAGGTATGACTCTTCCAGAACTGCTGATGTCTGACTTTGATAAACCGTTGTAGAAAAGAGAGCGGTTTCTGCATTTAGATCCACCCTACGATTACGAAGGTCAAAGGGCTGATGATGACAATGAAAAATGCGGGCCCGGCTGTTATAACTGTTTTATTTTATTGATTGTTGATTTTATTGTAAGAAAATTACATCAACAATCATACGATTGTATTTAATATTTGAATTTGCTAGTACTTTCTTATTATTTCAGAGTAACTGTCTAATGTTTATAGAATACTAATGATCTTTATTAATGTGTTCTCTGATGGCACTCTAGTCAGATAGGTGGCAAGCGAGTTTTCCTCAGGGCGTGATAGTGGTATATCCTATGTAAATATTTTTTGTAGTTGTCTTCTAATTTACAGCGAAACATTCTCTAAGTTGACATGTATATTCATACGCAACATTTAAAATTTAAAAATATTTTGTCAGATATTATTTTGTTAACGAAGTTTCTTGTTTTGATATTTTTGTAGTAAATAATGAACCTAATGAGTTTATTTCGTCACACTAGTTGTATATATCGCTTATTTGATAAATCGATTATATTTTTTATGGTTTCGTCCTTTTGCGAAATTTATTTTAGCTATGTATTTTGACTATTATGTTCCTGACTATGATTTTTATATTTAGAATAGTTGTTATTGTTTAAATTAATTTTGATTTGCTGGTTGACTATTGAATTAGAATACCAATTGTTTGTAAGTGTTTGATGATATTTAACATATTTAATTACTCTAGATAACAAATTATATTAGTTCTGTATATTAGGCTATTTCCGACTATAATTTTATAGTTTTTCAGGTTTACATTATTGTAGAATTACTAGATTTTAACCAACGATGTGGCAAATTTATCACTGTTTTGAAACATGAAAATATTGAGAACTAGCAGTATAGCCGGGCGTTGCTCGGGTGTAATGAAAGCTTTGAAACTAATCCATGATCCTGGAGCTCAAACACTTTGGACGTTGGCACGAAAGACTAAAAAGCAATAGCTGTTTCCAGTTAAAGTGAAACCGTAGACTAAAAGAAAAATGAATGGATGTAAGTCAAATTTTGATTTCCTGGTATCGATATCAAATAATCTCTTTCGTCGTAAATTGAATTTTGAAGACTAAATAAGTCCTCTGAGTAAATGGTATAATGACTGAGAGTAAGAACTAAAATTATTTGATTAAAATCGGACCACTTCTTCTATAACTCTATTTTTTTTATTTTCGATATTTATCGGGTGTATCTCAACACAAAACCTAGCTAAGAACACTTGCAGATGCTTATAGTACAACTGTATAAATTTTCATGAAAATCGATTCAGCCGTTTCGGAGTCTATAGGTAACGGACATACACACACATACACACACACACAGAGAAAAAGTTCCATTTATAAATAAGTTTAGATAATTTTCTGTCGATACTTAGCTCATAATTGAAATTTAAATCGGAATTTTCAAACCATTTTTATATTTCTATGATGGAGCTAAGTGCATACATCTCGATCTTTTCTTTTAAGACTTTTATATGACCAAATTAGAAAACAAAAACTTCAATTACATAAATAATTATAACAGAAGACAGAACGTGGCACACTGAGATCCGAAAGCATATTACCATGGCAATGACGCATTCCAAAAGCTAAGCAGAGTACTGAGAGACAGTCAATTTTCGTTTTAAAAAAGAAAACTATTCTAGACTATTATATGATGTTTGTCCTCCTATATGGGAGCAAATGCTGAACAATGAAAGATTAAAGAAAGACTTGAAGCAACAGAAATGATGCTGAGGATATGATTGATACAACCTATGAGCTAGGAAGATGTTTTGGAAAAGATCAAAACGAAAAGAAAACTGATGCTTAACATCAGGAAGAGACAGATGGATTATGTGGGAGGCGTCATAAAAAGTAGGTTTTGGAGAATCTTATATTCACAAGAAATAGAGTGCCTGACATGCTTGATGGACTTAAGCAAGTGCATGACAGAGCAGGGTTTAAGAGAAATAAAAGAAAATACTAATGATCTTTATTAATGTGTTCTCTGATGGCACTCTAGTCAGATAGGTGGCAAGCGAGTTTTCCTCAGGGCGTGATAGTGGTTTATCCTATGTAAATATTTTTTGTATTTGTCTTCTAATTTACAGTGAAACATTCTCTAAGTTGACATGTATATTCATACACAACATTTAAAATTTAAAAATATTTTGTCAGATATTATTTTGTTAACGAAGTTTCTTGTTTTGATATTTTTGTAGTAAATAATGAACCTAATGAGTTTATTTCGTCACACTAGTTGTATATATCGCTTATTTGATAAATCGATTATATTTTTTATGGTTTCGTCCTTTTGCGAAATTTATTTTAGCTATGTATTTTGACTATTATGTTCCTGACTATGATTTTTATATTTAGAATAGTTGCTATTGTTTAAATTAATTTTGATTTGCTGGTTGACTATTGAATTAGAATACCAATTGTTTGTAAGTGTTTGATGATATTTAACATCTTTAATTACTTTAGATAAAAGATTATATTAGTTCTGTAGATTAGGCTATTTACGACTATAATTTTATAGTTTTTCAGGTGTACATTATTGTAGAATTACTAGATTAAGAGCTGCAAGAGATAGGAATTTTAAGAGTTGCAAGAGATAGGATTTTTTTTTAATCATTTAACCCCGAGCAAGGCAGAAAGGCCACTGATGAGCGGACGGCTACATAACTGTAAAAATATTAATTAGAAAAGAGTGAGGAATACAAACTAGTTAGAAAAAAGCAATAGAAAGCTGAGAATGCAGGTGCGATGACAGATACATAGGTGGAGAGAAAGGGAAGGATATACAGGGGTGGGGAGAGAGCTAGAGTCCAATGGTTAATAGATGAGTATTGACATTGCATTTAAATTTCTGGAGGTTGTAGACGTCAGGAAAGCAAGAATATTGGAGCGAGTTCCACAGGCGGGAAGTGCGAGAGAAGAAGCTGCAGGAGTAGAATTGTCGTCTGCATTTGGCTAACCTGACTGTGAATGGGTGGAACCCAGTTGCCAATCTGGTTGCACGAGTAAACACATGTTGAGGAGGCACCAGTGACTTAAGTTCGTCCGAGCAGAAACCATGAAAGTATTTATAGAACAGACAAAGGGAGGCCACATTTCGACGGTGGGGAAGTGGCTGCAATCGAGCCGCCAGATCAGTACCTATCACATTACAGACTCTCCTTTGGAGCCTGTTAAGAACACTGAGGAGAACTGCAGGGGCGCCTGACCATAAATGGCAGCAGTACTCCATGCACGGACGAATGGTTGAATTGAATATCTGGGGAGTCATTATATGATAGGTCATGAAAGGGTACGGCACATGGAAGTAAAATATTTATGTTTTCTTCATCTAAACCATATCTTCTAATGACTCCACAATACTCGGGACAATGTTATTTTATTAAAGAAAATAAAACAGCTAATACTGAGACACAATTTTCTTGTTTTATTTGGAGTTATTTAATAAAAATACAAAAGATTGAAAAAATTAATTATTAATATTTCAGAATTTACTCAACGAAAATGTATTGTGAACTAAATATTTGGCATCTACGAAAACGTCTTCTGCGACAAACATTGCTAGATTCATAATATTGTGGGACATTAAAAATTGATGAATAGACACTTTCTCCGTCGATTCTGATGATGGAAATACTCACATAATTTTCTTCAGCGAAAAAGTTTAACGCTTGATTAACTTCTTAAACCTCATTAGGTTTTCATCAGTAAACACAACAAGAAATGATGACGTCTAACGTTTTTCAACCCGTCGCGTAAGTGCAGTTCTGATGTTTGTACTGAAAGACGTAAATACTGAAGCCTTAGGAAACTGAGTGTCTTTCGCAAACAATATAGAGAAATTAGATCTTCTGATTAGGAAGTTACGAGTGTTAGGTAAAGTGCCATTGTCTGTCCTTGCAAGGGGACCGTGAATACAAACGAAATTATTAGGAACATTCCCGTCTATTGAATAGATAATGATGAAGGAGTAGCGTCTGTTGTATCAAATTATACGTCTGAAACGGAGGATTGTAATTACAGAAGCCCTGATCCGATCCATCTGAACCGTTGTTTATTAGCAAAGAGCAATAATGAAGGATTCACACAAGATCAAGACATTAGATTGTTTGGGTTCGTTACAATATATAACAGATGCCCGTTGGGCTTACTTTGTTGCATCTGCGATTGCTGATAATTGAAACTGAAATTCCAACGTATGATTGCACTTTTTTATATAACTATTAATGGATACTCAGGCGGAAGCTAAGAGTCGCAGACAACAAAATACAGCATTTACAGAAAAGATGTTTCGCTTGCAAATTTCCTTATTCCAATATTAGACAAGGCTCAATTGAAATAATGAATAACTTTAAAAACAAACATATCATTAATTTTTAGTTGTGTAAGATTTTATAGGTTAATTGATGTGTTTGTTCTTTGAATGTTTATCAACTTTTTACAGTTTATTTACGGGTAGCTTTTTGATTTTAAAATGATGTGAAAATATTTATAAATATTCTACTAATTAACAAAATCTGGCGGAGAGAAAAGATTAATTCATAGCATTTTGCAAGTTAATTTGCGTGTTAGTTAATATAATTTGGAATTGGAACTCGGCTCTGAAATTTGTATTATCCAATACACCACCCAAAAATCCAGGTTTTATATTACCAAACGGTCACATATCTAAGTACTGACAATATTGTAAAACATTAGTGATTGCATGAAAAGTGATGTTTCAATGAGATATAGTCGTAAACCGAACAAGAAATGAAGATTGCATTGTCATTTTTGCAAATTCTACCTTCTCGAAACATAAAATATAACAAAGATGTGATACCGAAATCCAAAGAATCAACGGAAAAATAATATATTTCTACTAAAAACAAAAAGTATTTTAAAAATTTCTGAAAATCAAAGATAAAGAGTGCTGAAATGTTATGTAATATCAGTTGTTCTATATACCAGTGAAGGCTGAAGAGTTCTAGCACATAAAGAGTAAAACTGCAATGAGGTTAGGCAGAATAATTGTAGGGATATCAAGGACAGAATATGTAAGCAACGAGGAAGTTTTAAAGAAAATAGGGATGAAAAGGAAACATTTGCTAAATATCTAAAAACGAATTACATTTCTGGAATCTATAATGAGGTAAGAGGGTTTAGAAATCTTGACGCACAAATGCTTTAAGGTAAAACGTAGAAGAAGACTGCGGTCTGACTAAGGCAAAAACTATGTTGTAAAATACGACGATCATGTTTTGACGGGGTTGTGCAAAAGGACGGTAAGACATGGGATGGTAGTAATAGAAAGTGGACAGCCAGTATTTTGATCTACAAAGAATAGGAAGTTGTGCAGAGCGACAGTCGCCCTCGTTCAGAAAGTATATGAGATATAATTCAATATCAAATATTTTCAAGTGATTCAGACGATCAATTTTTGTTAGACGTCCGGTTATAATGCTCTTATTGCAGTATGATATATTTTCAATCATTTCTAAAGAAAAGCCACTAAGACACAAGAGGTTACCGACTGTGAATGAATATGTCGAAAAATAATCACTGTTAAAAAGAGAGAACAATAAAAGAAAAGTAATTAAGAAGACAAAAAGAAAATGATTGAGGTTGAATTTAATGTTTTTTAAGGTCGATGTTGACTAGATGTGCGTTGTGAGCTCGGGGAGCCGAGTTCGAATTCAAGTTGAATTCATTGTAGTCACTTAGGCGCAAATACCCTTGGGAAAGGTATTAGTCGGTCTCTTCCTTACAGTTATGGGTTAAATAACAGGACAGATTGGGTTCTATAGCCTTGGCTGGCAACAAGTATACCGCAGAAACAATGGCAACCTACTGCAGGATAATCTTCTGCCCAGTCAGTCATGACTCTTTCAAGACATGATCGTCCAAGCGTGTTTCACGTATGGCACTTAACTGACTGACTGCTGACTAGAAAGCAATTAACCGGAAGAGATTTCTACAAGCTAGACGTGCGAGAGATTAGAAAATGTTAGCATAGAAAATACGGTTATCAATTTTAATGTAAAATCATAAAACCTTACATCAAAGCTAGTCTTCTTCTTTTTCTTCTTTAATCTTTTCTTCTTTTTCTTTTTCTTCTTTTTCTTTTTCTTCTTTTTCTTTGTGCCCTGTCATTTCAGGAAGTAGGCTATCATGGTATTCCACGTCTCCCTATCCCCGGTAGTTCTTAGCGCGCTTTCTTCTATTACTCCATCTAATGTCCGCTCTGCCATCCACCAGCTCAGGCCCATTAAGTATGTTACACGCTGCCTTCCTTTGTCTCTCTTTCCCGCTATCTGACCTCTGAGTATTATATTATCCAAGCACTCTTTCCTCATTGCATGTTCCACGAACTTTAGCTATCTCTTCCTGATGCTCAGTATTAATTTCCTTTCCGTTTCACTCTTTTCCAAGACCTCACCATTGCTCACATGCTTGATCCATGGTATTCGCATCATCCTTCTGTAGAAAAACATTTAATTTCTTGCATGTTTTTCCTTCATCTTCGATGATATTGTCCAACATTCACTGTCATATTGAAGAACTGACAACACATAGCAATCCAGCACTTCTTTGTTTCGAATGAAATCTTTCTGTCTTTAATACTTTACTTACCTTCTGGAAAGCAAACTTCGCCATGTCAATCCACCTTTGGGTCTCTGTGTTACACTTTCCGACTTCTGTTCGAAGATTACCAGGTATTTAATTTTTTGAACCTGGTTGAATTTAGTATCCCCTACCTATATTTGGCATTTTGGGATGCGCTTTTTGCTGATGACCATGCATTCGGTTTTCTTGTAGTTTATTTGAAGCGCCTTCTTTTCACACTCTTCAGGTACATTCTGTAAGATGTATTTTAGTTTCCTTTCCATGTCTGCTATCAGCACTGTACAATCTGTATACCATATGTTGTTCAGATTGTGGCCCCCGATGAGAAATCCTGCCATAACTTCTAAGGTTTTCGGAATAGTCTCGCTATATAAGTTGAATAGATCCGGTAAAAAAACACATCCATTTTTACGCGCCTTTCTATTTTTGCATACCTACTGAAATCGTTTTTTCTCCGTATGCAGGCGGTTTGGTGCCAGTAGAGTTTCTTGATTAAGTTAATATCTTTCTCAAATATGTCGAGGTTACTGAGCATTTCTCTCGGCCTTTGCGGCGTAATTTCTTGAATTCCTTTACATAATCGATAAAACATAGATACACGTCCTTTTTCATTTCTATTACATTTTCTGATAGCATCCTAATCATGAATATCGCGTTCCTTGTTCCAATATCTTTGATGAACTCGAACTAACCTTGTCCAATCTCTGGCCTGATTCTGCATTTCTGCTTCATTCATCAGGTTTCGGATGATAAGTTTTGTTATGTGGCTCATCAAAATGATTTTTTGGTTGAACTCGTACTCCTTTACACCTGTCTTCTTTGACAATGCCGGTATTTCACCACTGTTATAGATTTAATTTATTATTTCTGTAATTTTTTCTCTGTTGAATTCGTTCAGGTTTTTCAGAATCTTTATTACGATACCGTCTTTTCTAGCTGCTTTGTCTCTCTTCAGTTTGGCCTTAGCAGATTTCACTTCGGGTTTAATATTTCCGGCCCGTCTACTATTGCGCTTAAATTCGTAAAGTCATGTGATCAAGGAGGAAAGCACATCAAAGCAATTGCAATAGACGTATTTTTGGGAAAGGCTCCAGAAAGCGAAGAGAATTTACCGAAGCAGGAATGCCAGTACTGATTGCAAATTTATTTTTTTGTCTTTTATAGAAAATATCTAAAGACATAACAGAGACACCACACAAGAAGTGACTGCAATACTTGGTATGTAGAGGAATTATGGACTTATTATGTGTAAGAAAAATTTATAGCGAAAAAAATCATCTAAACCGGACGTTTTTTTTTGCAAGGGATTTATTGTATAGTTGTTATTTTAAACGGGATTAGGATGTCAAAACATGGTTAATATAGTTGCTGAGACTAAAAAAACGGGATCATAACCAAACACCTGTTACCTCTTTGTAAAGAGTTTCACTTTTTGAGAAGATAGTGTAAACTATCTTTCTACGAAAGGGTTTTCTTTAAAGCCCTGCTGATATAAAATAAATATTAGTTCTCCGAAAAAGGCATGTTTAAGTTTTTTTCAAATCTTTTGCAATCTAATTACAGCGAATAATGCTATTTCTACAGCAGCTTCTGCTAAGAGGATTTTTTCCTAATCGAAACCTTGAGGAGAACTAAAAGTATTCCTTCCAAAACATTTTCGCTATTAATTTATGTCAGTGTGCTCCGTGTGCAAAGATTTCATCTGAAAAGGAATAGTTATTTCGGGTACGACGGAAATGTCATTTTCTCTTCACTTTTTAAGGAATTTAATCAAAAGAATCAACGCGGGAGTCTCAAATGGGAGAAAAATTAAAAAAAGGTAAAAAAAAAGAGGGAGGTTTACTTGGTTCAATCAACAGAACGTTCCTTCTTCTGACGAAGAGATTGAAGCAATATCATTAGTATGTTCCACAGCTGAAGATTGGTTTGCAGTACGAAAATGCTATCGATATGGCAACCATTATAAATCAGTGGAATCAAGTGAAATAAATAATCCTAGTTAATTATTATTCTGTTGCATATTCTTCCAGTTTTAATGCGAGAATACAGATTTCATTATATATTCCAGCTGCATGCTTCTGACAAACTATAATTAGTAAAAAATAAATGCAATGTCAATCGATATCAGATGTTCTCCTTATTGCTAATGTTTTATTATTGACTCTTAACGTTATTTGTTTCTAACTCTTCCATACCTAATAATTCCTTATATCTCAGGGAGCTTACTGTGTAGCATGGGGTAAAATCGTTAAAAAAATACATGCTTGCATGATGATTTCCTAAGTATAACTGAAATGTGACTCAAGTCCGAATGATTGTTGCAATTAGTGAGGCATTCTTCTCTTCCATGTTCTTTTAGCATGTAGTCTCTTACCACTCTCTATAAACTACTCTTCATTATTTGAAATGTATCTTAGCAAATATGCATCCTGTAAGGATGTGCGTTCTGGTGCAGTGGATATCGGATCTGAACGAGAGATTCTTCTTGTATGTGCCCTGTCCTTTAAAGACGTAGGCGATCATAGCTTTCCACTTTTCCCTATCGCTGGTGGCTCTGAGCACGCCTTCTCCTGTTACACCATGAAATCCTTGTTCCGCCATCCATCTCATTAGGTCCTTCAAATATGTTATCCGTTCCTTTCCCCTGTCTCTTTTTCCCTCAATCTGGCCTGTTAGTATCATATTCTCCAAGACAAGTATTTGGCATTTTGGGCTGCCCTTTATACTGATGGCCATGCATTCGGTTTTAGTGAAGTTTTTTCTTGTCCTTTCCTATTACTTTCTTCTGCTACCTTTTTTAGAAGGTCTTGTAGTTTCCTTTCTGTGTTTACTATCAGCACTGCATCATCTGCGTACCTTAGGTTGTTTAAATTATTGCATCCGATTAAAAATCCGACAAATCTTATAGTGTCCTCAAAATATTTTCGCTGTACAAGTTGAACAGATCCGGTGAATAAACGCATCCCTCTCCTACGTCCCTTTCTATCTTTGTATAGCTACTCAATTCATTACCTGTCCGTATGCAAGCGGTTTGTTGCCAGTAAAGATCCTTGATTACTCATAAATCTTTCCCAAATATGTCCAGGCTGCCGAGCATCTCCATCAGTTCCTTGTGGCGTATTTTGTAAAACGCCTTCTCATGAGCCGATTCGAATTCCAGTGGTAGTCACTTACGCACAAATGCCCTTGAAAAAGAGTATTATTCCGCTCTTCTCTCTAGTTAGGGGTTAAATTATAGGAGAAATTGGGTTATAAAGCCTTGGCTGGCAAGCAGTCTATCGCAGAAAGTAATGGCAACATCTTGTGCGATAATCTTCTGCCTAGTCAGTCATATCTTTTTTGAAACCTGATTGACCAAGCGTGTATCACGTATTGCATTTAACTGACTGACGAATCTTGGCAAAGGCAGAATGTGGAACCGGTGTTTCATTAACCCTCTAGGGCCATTCGTATCATATTTGATACAGTATTTCCCTATAAGGAAACATTTGGTATTTCTCTATTAGGAAACATTTGGTATTCATTGACTGAGCAGTCAGTACTGCTTTCATTTGAAATTTATAAAATATTTCTCTTAAAAAATTTTTCAGGAAAATATTTCTTTCAAGGCTTGTTTTCATACTGTATCAAATATGATATGAATGGCCCTAGAGGGTTAAGTTTTCCTTCTTGTGGTTGCGACCAAAGTCTAGAGAGTCTTGTTCCTATCTTTCTTACTGATAGTGATTGATAGATGACTTTCCTGAATGTATTTTGATAAAAGTGCACGCGAAAGGTTATCCCTGAATTCCAACCCAGCGCATCGATTCCGTTTTGTGCGTCGTATACCTTACGCTTTCATCTATCATAGATTTTCAACTAAACAGATTGCATTTTCAAATGAATTAGAGTAAATATCCCATTGAGCACCTGGGATTTTCTTTACTGTTGCCTGATATTTACTAGACTGACATGTGTCATAGCGGCTAGTGAATTGCATATCACTGTTAATGAGCAGTGGAGTAACATCAAATGTCGGTCTTAAGACAGACACTTCTTTTTCAGATTGCAGGATAAGACAGATAAGGCGACCTGTTAGTAATATGTAGATAATTCAGAATATTTTTAAACGGATACCATCGGATCGGACGTTTTAACTCGACCAGGAGGGATGTGCTGTTTTTGATTTAATTAATTTGTAATCTCTCACTATATGGCGCATTTATGTTTTTGAATGCGCTTGCTAAACTGGATTATATTTGTCTTCTTATATTGTTACGCTCGCGTATCTTTTTATATTGTTGGAGATATGATGGAAGAATGGATAGCGGCTCAGATTATAGAATCATAGGTCAGAGTTCGGATTCCAGTTGAATACATTACATTCACTTATGTGTTATAACCTTGGGAAAGGTCCAAATGCATATTTCTCCCCAACCTAGAAGCAAAATAAATAAGCTAAGCTGGGTTCTATAGCCTTGGGCAGCAACCAGTCAGCGTTTCGTTCTGTCTGCAAAATTAGGAGGGAAACATTATGTAATTGTTACATTTCCGTTTTTTTTTTTTTTTTTTTTTACTTTTCGCTTCCCACTATTCTTCTGTCTTCTTTTCTTTCCGTTTCCTTTCCTATTTTCTTTTTCTTTCTTGTTTGCTACGCTTTTCTTTTTCCATTTCTTTTCTCACGCTAATTCACCTAAATAATATACGGATCAGATATTTTGGTAGCGATGTTTGCTTTTTAATTATTCACTTATATTTATAGTTTCCGTTGTTAAATCTATAATAATACTTGCTATATTATCATGCATTTATATTCTTTAATTTATAATGTACATATTGGTTATTTCTTTAAGATAAGTCATGGTAACCATTGACTGTTTTTCTGTTATGTTTAGAAATAAATGTTATGAAAAATTTAAGAATTATTATAGAAAAAACACTCCATAGACTACATTTTTTTAAATACATATACATTTATAGATTGGCATGAATAACTCTAATTTGTATTATATTTAGCGCAACATTTCTCTTTTTATGAATCAGTAATAACTTTGGAAATTGTAAGGGAATCAATGGCGAAACCTAATGTTTGTTTTGTCTATCTGGTTAGAGAGTAGCGTTGATCTACTTTTGCTAACATTTATTATTAAAGTCTTTTCTTATCATTTGAACACCTTTTTCTGTAATTTTTTCATTTAATGTCTTCAATTAACATTTTTAATTTAGACCGGCACATATTTTCAACTTTATCTGAGCGATTTTAGTCCTAACACTTATTTTGTATGAATGTTAAATTTCATAATACAACAAAAAAGTTATTTTGTTGTTGAAATCAATGTAAATTACTTTACACTTTCGATGTTTATTTTTTTTTTAAAGATTTTAGAGATATCGCTTTAGCTATTTTTTGTTTTTTCTCACAATTCTTTGATTTTTTTATATTATAAAACGCATATAAAGCGATGTTAATTGACCGAAATGTTCATCCGACCCCGTAAATTTTGCTTTTTATGTAATATATATATATATATATATATATATATATATATATATATATATATATATAGACAATACGTTAAAATTTCCTCTCTCTGATTCCATGCGCCGATGGCTTAGGCAGTAGTGACTCCGACTAACATCAGGCTTGTATGCAAAACAGGCTTTTATGTGGAAGGCTAATTTATTTATTTAGAATTTATAAAATAATTATGTTATAATATCAGAACAAAAGTAGCCATTTTGTTTTGCACTGGTTGTACAAATAGCAATTGAGCCAAATCTATTCTGCTATGATAGATGACATTTCACACTACAAGTAACTTTATCCTGCATTTGATAGCTCTTCTATTTAATTCAGTTGGATACATTGTCACCCGCTCACCAGAAAAGCCTGGTGACCGTAATAGATTTGTCATCTAACTCGAGTATGGGATATTAGTAATCCTCATGTTATAAAGTTACTTTCTGAAGACATATGCTGAATCATTTTTGACGTGAGCGATTATGGCTCCCCAGGGATTCGATTTCTTTATTATTTCTTACTTTGAAATTTCAGGGGAAATATCGTAGAGTGTTTTCTCATTGTCTAATGAAAAGTGTTTGAATTCAGAGTAGACTGACAAACACTTAAGGCTACAAAGCCCAGTTGAACTACATTTAAACAATAACTGAAATGAAAAAAGATGTTTTCATAACTTGGCCATAGCTATTAATGCAAAAATAAATGCGTAGGCGAAAGGCATGACTTATATTAGCAGGCTATATTAAATTTCAACTGTCCAATATGTAGATCACCTTAAACTGTCTCTTATGATGTCAGCCTGCCAGTTCTTACCACATTAACATCCGATATGCCAACAATTTCTATAAGTTAAACGTCACCGAAATTAATTTCTGTCATTGCATATGTTATGATCATGAATCTTTACAGATGCATACAGTGCTCTCTCATAATGCATGATGGTATTTTCTAGTGAAAAAAGTGATTTTTTACTGCTAGATTCTCCAAGTTTTGGTTTTATTTTGAACTAGCAGTATAGACCGGCGTTGATCAGGTGTAATGAAAGCTTTAAAACTAATACATGGTCCTGGAGCTTAGACTCAGCCTAAAGAATATTTGTGTGAAGTTTGGTGAGAATCGGATAAAAATTGTATAAAGGACATACAGACAGATAAACAGACACACACATAAACATCTTTCCTTTTATATATATATATATATATATTATCGATTTTTTGCGCTATTGTAAAAACTGCAACCTTGAAACTTCTGAATATTGTTTCTTATGTCTTTGTCTATGAGTGTATCAAATTCTGTAACTCGATTTTTTCGATTATCGATTTTCGATATTTATCGGGGGTAACTCGACACAAAACCTAGCTTAGAACACTCGCAGACGCTTATAATACAACTGTATAAATTTTCAAGAAAATCGGTTCAGCCGTTTCGGAGTCTATAGGTAACGAACACGCACACAGACAGACACACATACACAGAGAGAGAGACAAAGTTCCATTTATAAATAAATTTAGATAGCCGTTTTCTTAGACTTGGTGCCACATGACTTCATTTCCATCATATACTATATAACAAAACAGTACTATATAACAAAAGATATTAACATTATATAACAAAAAGATAGTAACAGTACTATATAACAAACAGTACTATATAACAAAGATAGTAACAATACTATATAACAAACAGTACTATATAACAGTATATAACAAAAGATAGTAACAGTACCATATAACAAAAGATATGCATTCGTATTTTCCCAAGAGCAGTAGTGCTAAATCTAAATGCAATAGATTATTTAGTCGATTTTGATTTAGACATTCCCACCACGTAATCTCTCATAATGAGCTGTCTATTTTACTAACAAGTAAAAAATCTTTCTTTTTATTTAAATTATATTCATTAACATAAAGTATAAACAGCAGTAGGTTATTAAACTTATGCGAAACTGGTGAATCAATATCCCGTGATTCTCTGAAAAAGTAAAATAACCAAATATTTCTTCATATTTAAAACGTAATTTCCTTTCAAACTTAAGAAAAAAATGAATGTGTCATTTACAAAGCATAAGTTCGTGATACAAAGTGTTCATCTGTCAAGAGACGCCAGGAATGACATGCTTTTCGAAACTCCTCAAAACTGAAATTTTATTCATATATGTGCTGTTTCTTATCTTATTTTCCAATCATAACACACACACACACACACATACACACACAATAAAAATTAATTCACACTACGTGAATCTCAAAAAAATACAAATGCGCGGGCATTCACCTCTTACCATACACTTTGGGGTTAAAAACAAGGACGGCGCCCCTAAAAGCACGGGCGCAGTGGAAAGCATACCACGTGGTCAAAAATATGAATTTTCGACCAATCAGGGCTCGACATAAGAAACACACTTTTTGATCTCTCCAGAACTTCACCATCAAGATAAAAGGGAAGCAGAAACTTTCAACGACAGAGGGAGAAGCAGCCATCTCAAACCACAGAGGGGCACGCGGACAGCGCGGAGCACACACGCACACAGAATTCAGCAGTTCAAACAACAGGCAGTATCACATATTAGTGAACATTCTTTCACCCTTTCTTTCTCTCATCTCGCTCGCAATACATCGTCCTTTCTTTCCCTCTCACATTCCCAGTTCGTTTCTTTCTTAATTTTTTACAGCTTATGGACGACTACATTTTTGTATGGAAAATAATTCTTTTATTTTTTTTACGAAAATAAACAAAAGTGTATTTTACTTTATTTGTAGTGCATTTTTCTTTTTATTAATTGTTTGAGGGACCTCTTGGACCGTCTATATATAGTTATTTAACTTACCTGTTGTTCTTTTAATGATCCTGATTGATTAATCAAGTAGTTTTCTAATCTGCATTATTCATTAAAGACTACGGTATTAGTTATCGGTATTTTGAGGGAAAAAATCTACGATATTTTTTCTTAGAAAGACTACAATACTAATTGAAAAATTTTTTTAATCCTATCAACCCAAGCAAGGCGATACCGCCACTGATGCGCAGGGGGCTACGTAAGGGTAAAAAGAATGGAAAAGAGAAAGCAGGAAACCACATCTTAAACAGTGAACAAGGGAGGAGCCTCTTCACCTGTTCAATAATTCTAAGTATTTTCAGCTGGATCAATAAACAAAAACCTAAATAATATACGGATCAGATATTTTGGTAGCGATGTTTGCTTTTTAATTATTCACTTATATTTATAGTTTCCGTTGTTAAATCTATAATAATACTTGCTATATTATCATGCATTTATATTCTTTAATTTATAATGTACATCTTGGTTATTTCTTTAAGATAAGTCATGGTAACCATTGACTGTTTTTCTGTTATGTTTAGAAATAAATGTTATGAAAAATTTAAGAATTATTATAGAAAAAACACTCCATAGACTACATTTTTTTAAATACATATACATTTATAGATTGGCATGAATAACTCTAATTTGTATTATATTTAGCGCAACATTTCTCTTTTTATGAATCAGTAATAACTTTGGAAATTGTAAGGGAATCAATGGCGAAACCTAATGTTTGTTTTGTCTATCTGGTTAGAGAGTAGCGTTGATCTACTTTCGCTAACATTTATTATTAAAGTCTTTTCTTATCATTTTAACACCTTTTTTTGTAATTTTTTCATTTAATGTCTTCAATTAACATTTTTAATTTAGACCGGCACATATTTTCAACTATATCTGAGCGATTTTAGTCCTAACACTTATTTTGTATGAATGTTAAATTTCATAATACCACAAAAAAGTTATTTTGTTGTTGAAATCAATGTAAATTACTTTACACTTTCGATGTTTATTTTTTTTAAAGATTTTAGAGATATCGCTTTAGCTATTTTTTGTTTTTTATATCCTTTATCGAATAAGTAATCTTGTAAGTTTTGTCCCAAAATACGTTGGGGTCCCTGCAAGAGTGTGTTGGACAACAGAAAACCGTCTATTCAATCAATTCAAAGTCCTCACGAAGCAGATAAGGTCAGGTACATTGCTTGCAAATTCTCGTCACACTCCATTCATTTGGAGTATCCACAGTAAATTTACCACCAGAAACAGAATAATTTCTATCTATCTATCTATCTATCTATCTATCTATCTATCTATCTATCTATCTATCTATCACTCTAACATAATATCTATGCTTGACTCCCATAAAGCAAGCGGAGGTGATGGAATTCCAGTCATTGCCATAAAAATGTTTCCTTAGCTGGCTCCAGTCCTCTACAAACTTTATAATTGTTAACTCAATGCTGTATGCTTTCTTGTTTATTGAATTCTTCCTCTGTTGTTCCTGTTTTTAAGATGTTTTTTATGATTCCTCTATTTATTGCCATATTGTCCTTTTACCTATTTTTGGTAATTTATTCAAGGCTATTATTAATACTGAAATAGGCATTTAGGATTTCACAAAGTTCTCTGAGAAACTATGTGGCTCCCGCTTCGTCAAGTCTATCGCTGATTTGCTAACGTCCATCACTTAATATATGTACAAGGCTCTTGACAAGATCGGTGAAGCTGGAACTGTATCTCTTAATATCTCGAAAGCATTTGACAGAGTTTGGCATGGTGGCGTATTTTGCAAGCTCCATAGCTCGGGTATGTCTGAACGATTGTTTTATTTAATCCAATCGTTACTATGATTGTGAAGTGAAAATTCTTTGAACAAGCAAACGTTCAGTTGCTTTAATACGAACATAAGTGCCTCTGAAGTAACTTTTCTAGGTCCTACGATTTTTCAATTCTTCACTAATAATCTTCTTGATGTAATTAATTCCATAGTAGGAATCCATTCTTTTGCCTTTCAAAAAATCTAATCTGTGACTGAATGTTGTAGAAAATGGCTCGAACAGTTTTAATGATTCTAAAACGAAGCTGCTCTCCTGTACGCACTATAGAGAAACTTTCCGGCATGCCATTAGAATTGAGGAAGCTGTCCTCCTAAGGAAAGAAACATTGAGCCTCCTTGGCTTCACTCTCAAATTATCTCAAATAGATTGACGACATCGAATCCATAGCTGCATCTTCTTCTAGAAATATTTGATCACTATGTCGCATCAAGAATTCTTATTGTCAGAGTGCATTTTGCTCATTTATAAATCTACGATTCGTTTGTGCATTGAAAACTGTTGCCATATCTGGTCTGGTGATCCTGTTATTCGCCTCGAGATTCTCGAAAAATCCAAAGGAAGATCTACAATATAAATCGATCCTGACTTACTAACACGCCTTCAGTCTTTTTCTTAGCAGCGGGGGGGGGGGTGAATTTCTTCTGTTTTTTTCTGCAAGTATTTTTATGGCAACTACTTTGAATATCTTTTTTCCTGGTTACCGACCATATGTATATACGCGAGCCACAAGATTGGCAACTAGGTCTCATCCTTTTACCGTCAATATAGATGTTAGCCTCTTCTACTGTAATTGCTTCTTTTCTCTCACTTCCTGTTTGTGAAAGTCTATTCCCTTTGTTTGTTTCCCCGATAGATACAATCTCTCAACATTTAAATGCAACGTCAATTATCATTGTTCTACTTAATCTCATCCATCTCTTATCTTTTTTGATATTCTTTAAACTAAACGCAACCTCTATTGGTTGTCCTACTTTGATTGCGGTGAAATGATTATGAAATCAAAAAATGTAAATAGACAACGGTTTTATTCATGTTGTCTTCAGGTGGTAGTACTTGTTATGCTCTAAGCTATGGGTAAGTAGTCTTCTCATTTTTGTTTGGCGTTTAAAAAGTAAATATAAAATTACTTAATAGTAAAAATACCAGTATTAAAAAATCCTTAGTAATACATTTTTATAGTACAAATGACAATCGATACTACACTAAAGTATAAACATACATTTTATTGTAACATTAGCAGAAATATATTTTATCATAGATGAAATATATATAAAAATGATCTTCGTGTATTATATTATGTAAAATTTTATCTGTAATAGAAGCCATAATATTGAATTACAAACTATTTTGATTACGGCATTTACAAAAACATTGAAGTTGCTATGGCATTAAACAAAAACTAACTAAACAACCAATTTATTTGAAAAAGATTTTCTAATGAATCGCCTCATTTTAGGACAATCACACGTGTGGCTGATTCTCTGAACACTACGAGTGCTACCTGAAAATTCAGAGCTGACCAATATAGTCTTATAGAATGTGATTGAACGAGATATATTTTTCAATATATTCACCTTAGGCACAACAGGAGGATCACAATTTCAGTTTATTCTTTTTCCCATTTTCTCACCCTAATTTAGAAACAAACAGGCAACGCATGCAATGAAAATCCCCCTTATCACCTGCTCAAAGGGAAGGCGACCTCATTTAATTTACAGGTAAAGTGATGGCCATTTTCATCAGATCATAAATGAATTGTGTTTATTGAGAATCTTTAACATTTTGACCATCACTGGAGAATATTATGACAACATGCTGAGGCAGTTACGAATCAAGATCAAAAACCCAAATAAACCTGCATAAACGTATTTCATCAGAACAATGTTGCAGCCAATAAATGCTATGTTTCAAAAGCTTCTGTGAATGTGGCTTTGAAAAGTTGATCACTCTCCCTATTTTAATGATCTGACTATCATCTGTAACCCAAAAGAAACAAATGAACACACAGAAACCCCAATGCTTGATTGGAAACCAGTATTGCATTGATGATGACCTCATATCAGCTGTTTTTCAATTTTTTGATCAACAGCATAAACGGTCTTTGAACAATATGTCAGTTTACTTGGAAAGAAATAATGCTGTTAAGGCGAAAATGCCACTAGAGATCAGGTTTACTAGATAATGAAAGTGAAAGAGAATGAAAAGATTTAAAATAAGAAAAGACAAAAAGATGGAAGACGGTTCGTAAAGACAGAATATGGTGATTAACGTTGCATTTCAATTTTTGAAGATTGTAGTTATCAGGGAAAAAGAAATCAGAAAGGAGTTCCACAGTTGGGAGATGTGAGAAACATAAGAGTAGAAGCGGTTTTTGCATGTAGACAGTTCAACAGCTTAACGGTAAGATCTAGTTACCAGTCTAGTATCACGCTGAAATTAATGTATTATTGGAAATAGTACTTTCGATGGAAAAATTTGTTGAACAGTCAGAAGGAAACTACGACACGTCGGATGAAAAGCACTGGTGAAAGGATCGATTGCATTGCAGACACTTCTCTGCATTTATTAATAAGATGAGTTCAAATTAATGCATGCAAGGTTTCACAACTCTAGCATAAATCACTCTTAGTCAACATAATACATTTTCTGTCCACATTTGTATTATCTTAACCTCTTTAAGTTAAACGGTAATTATTAATTATCTTATTTCTCCATTCCTTCATTTTCTACATCTCGTCTTCTAAAATGTTAAGCATTTGTCATAACCATTTTAACAGTAACATTCCAATATGAGTGCCTCTAGGGACTTACATTGGTTAAATATTCGGCAAACAGAAACATCGGTAACGGGCTACATGATTTCTTCTGATGTATAGAACACCAAATCGGGAACACCAAATCGGGAAACCGAGTTCAAATTCAAGTTGAATTCCTTGCATTCACTTACGCACAAATACCCTTGGGAAAAGTATCTCTTCCCTTCAGTTATGGGTTAAATAAGAGGACAGATTTGCTTCTATAGCATTGGCCGACAACCAATCTACAGAAGAATGCAATGACAACCGACTGCGGGATAATCATCTGCCCAGTCAGTCATGTCTCTTTGGAGACATGATCGCCCAAAAGCGTTAATTACGTATGGTACTCAACTGGCTAACTGATAGAAAATTATTTCTTCCTAGGAGCTAAACAGGATACCAAGTGTAAGAAACACAAAATTTAAGTAACGCTGAGGCTTGTCATGATTCAAACAAGTGACTATTGGGAATAAAAGGTGTAAGCAAAAACGATGTTAACCTACGTTGAGCCTCTTTAGTACTCAAATGGGTGAACGCTAAGAAATACTTGATGTAACAATCACTGAGGTTAATCAAAGTCGAACCTCGTCAGTACTCAAGTGAGTGAGAGGAAAAAACACCGATGCTAAGAAACATTGAAAAATGGAAGACACACCGAACTTAAGAAACGTTGTGCCACGCCAGCACACAAACTGGTGACCGCTAGGGAATACCAGGTGTATGAATGATCGAAGTTAAGCAACGTTGATCCACGTCAACACTCAAATTGGTGACAGCTAGGGAATACCAGGTGTAAGAAAGATCGAAGTTAAGCAACATTAAACCTTGTCACTACTTAGATAATTGACCGCTGGAATATACCAGGTGTACATAACCGCGATGATAAGCAACGTTAAGTGTTGTCAGTACACAAATGGGTGACGGCTGGGGACTATCCGTTTGATGAAACAAAGTTAATCAAAGCTGAGTCTGGTCTGAATAGATTATAACTGTGGAATGCTAGGTGTTAACAACGGAAAATATGTATTCAAACTCGATAATTATACATGCAGAAAATCTCGATGTGCGGAGGTTCTTCGGGATAGACAGGTCGCAAGATCAACAAAAAAGCGAGAGAAATAAATAAGCAGTGAATGATTTACACTTTTTAATCAATGTATTCGTTATAGTTAATCAAATTATTCCATTGTATAAATTTTCAGCATTAGTTATTTTAAGCGACTCGTTGGGAGTCTTGAATTTGGTGATATAAGTATTAAATAAGTTGGTAATGTATTTATAATTTTTTTCGTTTATCGATAAGTATTAATTACATTATAGTTTTTAATTTCTATACTTTTTATAGTTTTCCAAACTGTAGTGGGTTATTTTTTTTCATCTGAATTTTTTCTATAGAGATTTGCAGTAAGAAATAAAATCTAGACAACACCTGCGTGTATAAACGTTTTCATTTATTTACGCCATCAATATTCCACGAATTGAGGTTCATTAAATTTTCGAGTACACAAAAATGAAACAAAAATAAAAAAAAAAGTCCTAGTCGCGCAAAATATCTTCTGGCAAAATAATAAATAAAATAAATATATTGCAAACATTTGGCTGGTGTACTTGATGAGAAAGGCACAAGAGAGGAAGCAACTATAGCTCATACAAAAAAGGTTGTTTCAACAAGATGCGTCCGTAAGCATACTAAAATTGATAATCGGGCAGCATCAATAGATGTCTTACTTCAAGTTGAAAAATAATCTTTTATTTTTTAAACTGGAAAAATTAAATACATTGACGACATAAACAATGAAAAATAGGATTTGTTCAATAATATAGACTTATATATTAACTAGCAGTATAGCCCGGCGTTGCTCGGGTGTAATAAAGGCTTTAAAACTAATTCATCGTCCTGGAGCTCAGACTCTTTGGATGTTGGCATGAAAGACTAAAAAGTGATAGTTGTTTCCAGTTAAACCGAAACCGTAGACTGAAAGAAAAATGAATGGATGTAAGTCAAATTTTGATTTCCTGGTATAGATATCAAATTTTCTGCACTATTGTAAGAACTGCAACCTTGAAACTTCTGAATATCGTTTCTTATGTCTTTGTCTATGAGTGTATCAAATTTGATTAAAATCGGACACTCCTTATATAACCCGATTTTTTCGATTATCGATTTTCGATATTTATCGGGGGTACCTCGATACAAAACCTAGCTAAAAACACTCACAGACGCTTATAGTACAACTGTATAAATTTTCAAGAAAATCAGTTCAGCCGTTTCGGAGTCTATAGGTAACGGATACACACACACACACAGACATACACACGCACAGACAAAGTTCCATTTATAAATAAGTTTAGATAAAATATTAATAAACGAAGGAATCATTAATTTAGTCAAGATTATCGAAACAGAAACATCTATCTATCTATCTATCTATCTATCTATCTATCTATCTATCTATCAGTAATAATTTATAATAGACATATATTTCACAGTTGGATAGTTACTTTTGTAAAGTGCTCAATACAAAACAGAGCATAGATATATTATTATGTCATTTTTCATCATATTTATATTTCTGCTATGGCCGCACTACCAACCGAGTCTGCGGAAAGACCTAAGGCAGGTCGTGCTGTGTTGTCATGGCTCCATTTCATATTTTTTCTATTTCCTCTAACATCCCTAGCATTACATAGACAAAGTTCTTTTTAGTGTGTGGGCTGTATTTAACAAGACAATTTTTTGTATATCTCTTAAGCTGGGGTTTCCAGGGATTATTTCAATGTGTTGTTTTGTTCCATTTTTTATCATTCCAAGTGCTCCTACTATCATGGCACGATTCTTGTTTTCAGTTTCCACATATTTTCTATTTCAATTTCCCGGTCTTTAAATTTTGACAGTTTTTTTAATTACTTTGTTGTTATGTTACAATCCGCTGGACAAGCTATATCAAGTAATAGGCAAGTTTTTCTTTCTGGTTTTTAACAATAATGTCCGGCTTATTTGCATCAGTTTTTCAGTCTGTGTAAATGGTGTAATTTCATAGAATGGTGACATCTTCTATTTCTATAACCGATGCTGGGTGATGTTCATACCAGTGTTTGTTTACAGATTTTCCATAGTGTTTGCACATTGTCCAATGTAAATATTGCCCCACTCTATCGTGGCTATTTTTATATTCATTTGAAGCAAGTACAGAACAGCCTGAGATTAGGTGGTCTATTCTTTCTTGGTGTTTATCAGAACCTTCATTTTGGATCTACATTATTATGTATAATATTTGCCTGAAAGTTCCTAGTAAAAAGACATTGGTCTTGCTCTGCAAGAATAAAGCCTTCAGTCTCAGACATTTATCCAGATGCAGGTAACTTTATGAAAATTGGATTTATTGGCGCGTTCTGGATATTTGCCATGCAGAGGTTTGTCTTGCCAGCGTTGTTTTATTTGTTCAATAGTTTTATCCTTGGCTTTCATTTTCATATTTTTTGCCGCAATAGTTGGTTCTTGGCTTCTGTTTTGTTTTATACAAAATCTGCTAAATGTAAATCTTGTTTTTATTTACTGCCTCCTTTTATAATTGAATATTTTTCTTTTGCTTTTCATGTTGTCTGACTAATTGTATCATCTAGTCCTTTGCGGTTTCTATGTATGTTGTTAAGCCAATAGTTGTTGTCTTGTATGGCAATTCTAACTGAATAAGACATCTTCCACCTCCTTTACGGGGTATGTATAGACAGTCTACATAAGACTTTTGATAGGGCATCTGATGCTTAGAAAGATGCTTTCTTGTTTTAGAATCTTGTTTAGATGTCGTTTAAGTCCAGTTTAATGTCTAGTTTAAGATGTTGAAACTATATTGGACAACTAGGATGGCAAGGCTATGACTGGTCATAATTCTGTTGTGAGAATACAATTCAGTTTTTAATATCAGTCGTAGTCTTCTATAGTACTCTTTACGCACTATTCTTTTCATATTTTTAAGGTGTATTTTTTCACTCTCGTTTACACCTAAGTATATTTAAGCTTCTTCTGGCTCTAAATACTTTATTGTTACAGCAGGGTCTATGTTAAATGAGGATGTTTGTTGTAGCGACCAACGTAAAACTGTAGCTATAGCATATTTATTCGAATTGAATTTCATCCAATGTCTTCTCTGAAGCATTTTACAGTTTGCAGAAAACCTTTGAGCTCATTATCATTCTTAGCATACAAATTTATGTTTTAAGTCTTGTTTTGTTTTGGGCTACTCTGTCTTGTTAAATTGACTGGTTAGTGCTATTAATGATATGCTGAATAGTATGTTTTATTATTATTATGTCATTTTTCATCATATTTCGATTTCTGCTTTGGTCTCACTACCAACCAAGTCTGCGGGGAGACCTAAGGTAGGTAGTGGCGTGTTGTTATGGCTCCATTTCATGTTTTTCTATCTTCCCTATCATCCTCAGCATTACATAGATAAAGTTTTCCTTAGTGTGTGGGCTGTACTTAATAAGACAATTTTTTGTATGTCTCTTAAGCTGGGGTTTCCAGGGATTATTTCAATGTGTTGTCTTGTTCCATTTTTTATTATTCCAAGTGCACCTACTATCACTGGCACAAGTCTTGTTTTCAATTTCCACATTTTTTCTATTTCAATTTCCAGGTCTTTATATTTTGACAGTTTTTCCAATTCCTTGATTGCTATGTTACAATCCGCTGGACAAGCCATATCAATTAATAGACAAGTTTTCTCCTTCTGGTTTTTAACAATAATGTCTGGCCTGTTTGCTTCAATTTTTCTGTTTTGTGTAGATGGTGTAATCCCATAGAATGGTTACATCTTCTATTTCTGTAACCGGTGCTGGATGATGTTCATACCAGTGTTTGTTTACAGCTTTTCCATAATGTTTGCACATTGTCCAATGTAAATATTGCCCAACTCTATCGTGGCGATTTTTATATTCGTTTGGTGCAAGCACAGAACAGCCTGAGATTAGGTGGTCTATTGTTTCTTGGTGTTTATCACAAAACCTGCATTTTGGATCCATATTATTATGCATAATATTTGCCTGAAAGTTTCTCGTGAAAAGACTTTGGTCTTGTGCTGCAAGTATAAATCCTTCAGTTTCAGACTTTAATCCAGATGCAAGTAACCATCGATGAGTATTAACTTTGTCAACATTGGATTTATTGGCACGTACTGGATATTGTCCATGCAGAGGTTTGTCTTGCCAGCGCTGTTTCATCTTTTCAAGAGCTTTATCTTTGGCTTTCATTTTCATATTTTTTGCCGCAATAGTTGGTTCTTGGCTTCTGTTATGCTTTTCTACAGAATCTACTAACTGTAAATCTTGTTTGTATTTACTGCCTTCTTTTATTATTGAATATTTTTTCTTTCTTTCTTCATGTTGCCTTACTAATTGTATCATCCAATCCTTTGTTGTTTCTATGTATGTTAGTAAGCCAATAGTTGTTGTCTTGTATGACAATTCCAGCTGAATAAGACCCCTTCCACCTTCTTTACGAGGTATGTATAGACGGTCTACATCAGCCTTTGGATGATGCATCTTATGCATCTTATCTTATTATTATTATTATTATTATTATAGTACACCGCAACACGATAGCTATAAAGTTTAGGAGTTAACGTACCATCTCTACAGAGCAAAATCCGGTTATTTTACTTAGTAATATATATAGATAAGGAGATCCTCCAATGAAATGAATTACTTGGGTTTCAAAGTTATGCCATATTATAGAATGGTGTGTATAAGACTCATAGGCAGTAGAATTTCAATGATTTGCTGCAGAAGGCTAGACATGTCAAAAATTGTATATAGGAAAAAAGAGAAAAAATAAGGGAGAAAAACAATTAAGGAAAAAAAAAAGAAGAAAGGAGAGTGAAGCGAGCAGAGAAAGCGATAGAAATATCGAAACAACAATTAAATATAATGAAATAAATAAAATGAAATAAAAACAAATTAAAGGATAAAATAATATAATTAATTAGATTAAAATAAACTGAAAATATTTTCTCATGCGTTTTGATGATATGCTCAAATAAAAGTATTATGTTAACGAATAAAATGCCAATGAAATAATCTAAAATTAAAGGGAATGTAGTAAAAATATTAGGTTAAATTTGAGATAATATCAGATATATTTAAGTATGGAAAATTATATAGTGGCAAAAATTAGTGATTTCATTATGTTGGTTCAATAAGTTAGTTTAGGGGAATTTCATCATATGGATATTTTCTTGTAAGCAAAGGAAACATTCATCTAACAATTTACATGTTCTAGATTTAGGTAATATTTTTCATGTAATTCTAGGAGATTTATTTGCATCTTACTAGTATTTTTTTTAATCGTGTCACCCCAAGCAAGGCATTCCCTGCCACTATAGCGCAGGGGGTTACATAGAGGGATTGGGTATAGGAAATGTCGACTTAGGATGTACATAGGGAGAGAGTTGGAGAGAGTGGGTGTGAGTTAGTGTGTTAGGAGGTGTCTATTGACCTTACATTTAAACTCCTGGATGTTGTAGCCGTCGGGGAAGCAAGCATGCGGTAGGGAAGTGCGAGGAAAGAAGCTGTTGGAGTAGAAATTGCAGTTATATTTCATCAGTTTCACTGTAAAAGGGTGGGACCTAGTTGCCAATCTAGTATCTCGTGTAAATTCACATCTAGGGGGCACCAGTGATTTAAGTTCGTCAGAGCAGAAGCCATGAAAGTATTTATAGAAGAGGCACAGGGAAGCCACGTCACGCCGGTGAGAGAGATACTGCAGGCGGTCAGCCAAGTCAGTATCAATCACATTACAGATTCTTCGCTGTATTTTGTCAAGAACCCCGAGGAGAATAGAAGGGGCACCCGACCAGATGTGGCAGCAGTACTCAATACACGGGCGGATGGTGGATTTATATAATTGCAGGATAGATTCAGACGGAAAGAATTTCCGGGTCCTGCACAGAGAGCCGACTTTCATAGCTGCGGATTTAACAATTTATAGAAGGAAGTAGAATTACTATGGAATTTTTTATTTAAAGATATGATGTGTTGGTAAAATCGAAACTCCAAATCATTCTTAGTGTATCCGATACAATTGTTGGTAAGTTATTCAGTTGTGGGAATGGTAGCTTGGGTTAGTGTTGAATCTGTAAGGACATACGTTAGGCTTATAACAATTGAAAGAAATCGTGATATTATTATTATTATTATTATTATTTATGGCAATTTAGTTATAATTAATATCGTATGTTGTTTTATGATTTTATTATTTCGTTTTTTATTGTCATTGCAAGATTATCAATGCTGCTATAATTAAGTTTCAATGCATTTTGATTGCAAATTTTGCGAGGGAGTTTATTATTTAGGAACTGTTTAGGAAGTAGATTAATAAATTTCTTGTCTAGCCTGGTACTAACTTATTGATTAAATGGTGGTGTGCACCAAATTATCTTTGGTATTATGATTATTTTTTTCATGATATTTAATATCATTTAATTTATAACCGCTGTTTGTTAGAGCTATGTGTTTGTAATGTCTATGTCGATAAAAAATGTGCTCAGTTGACGAAGTTTTGTTTATTTTGTGTTCAACTGAATGTGGTATACGTTTAATATTAGATGGTAGTTAATTTGATTTAGGATGTATGAAGATAGGGTTACCATTTTGTTTTTCATATGGTGATTAAGTACTATTAACTAAGTCAAATTTAACATCTAGAAAATCTACATTTTGAGGTTGTTATTTACTGTTACTTTAAGATTAAAATTAATCAAAATTGTTTGCGTATTTTTACGGCTTCTATCTACATTTGTGCAGGTGAATTATCGATGATCGTGAGACCATCACCTCTATACAATCCAATGCCTGTTATTTCAATATTACGATAGGCAGTGAGATAGTACAAAATAAAATGATCTACAAGACCTGATACTTCTGCCGACATCAGTGTTCCTATTGCAATGTAATAGGAACACTGTATTGTTTTTTTTTGTTTTAAAGTCAGTTATTGGCTTGTTTTATTATTTTTTGTGGTTGCGTATATTTACATGGTGGAAATTTAAATTTGTAGTGCTTGTTAGTGTTTATTAATTATTAATTTTACTATGGCAGAGACGTGTGATTTTTTTTTTATCCGTTTGGTATAAATTGTGATAATAGGTATTTATTTTCATGTCTGCATTTAGAAATTAGTTCTGATCTCGTGTTTAGTAAGTTCTTTTGTGGGGTATGTGATATAATTGCTGCTTTCTCATGTAGACATAGTAGGCATTTTTTTGTAATGTTGTTGTAAGCAGGTGCTTTTTTCAGTATTTCCCAGCTTATTGTTGGTGAAATATTTCTGTCTTTTAGACGCTATACATATGCTGATAGTGTAGTGCTGTTCAGGTATTTTCTGTTGGAGAATGAAAGATTGTGGTTGTTATTTCTTTTCTTAAATGGTCCCTCAAGTATTACAAATTAGAATTTCCACCATGTAAATATACGCAACCAAAAAAAAAAAAAAAAAAGAACAAGTCAATAACCGAATTTTAAACAAAAATAACAATACAGCCTTAAATAAAATAATAGCAATTCTTACCTACCATAGTTTCACACAGAACCCATCAAAAGTACATATGTACGTACGAGAAATCGACAACTAATCGCGCGTTGACATCGCTACACACCATTCGAATATGCCAACCGAAATAGTGTGTATATGTGCAACGGCACACATATACAAATATGTACCGAATCCCGCACGATTCGCATGTGTATGTTTATGTAAGACTCAGTGACCAAACGCACGTACGTGTGTGTGTGTGTGTGTGTGTCCTTGCGCGAGTTGATGGGTGTACAAATGTATATATGTGTATGTCTGTGTCTGTCGTGACGACAGATTTTTCCCCCACTTCCACAAAAATACACGAATATAACCAATTTAAAAAAAATAATAATCAGTTTTCTGACGATCGCTAAAGCGTGAAACCCAGGGTTACAAACTTACACCTATCTATATGAATATGTTTGCTCTATCACTGATATTGATCACTTTTAAATAAGTACGACGCATATATAATATGTAAAAAATATAATATATATTACAAATTACATATTTATATAGATATATATTGATATTTATAATTATATATATACACTTTTCACATATACAAATATATATATATATGAAAAATATATATATACAAATATATATATATATGAAAGATATATATATATACAAATATATATAGATATGAAAGATATATATACAAATATATATATATATGAAAGATATATATACCAATATATATATATATATATATATATATATATATATATGAAAAATATATCTTCAAATATATATATATATATATATATATTTTTAATAAGCGTTTCACCCCGAGCAAGGCATGTCACTGCCACTACTGCGCAGTGGAGAAAGGATGATTAAATATAGGAAATGTCAGAGGGTGGGTGAGAGGGGGGTCGGGATACCAAGAATGGTTAAATATAGGATATGTCAGAGGGTGGGTGATAGGCGGGTAAGGATACCGAGAATGTGGGTTGGGTAGATGAGAGTGTTCTGAGAATAATTGGGAGTTAGTGTGATAGGAGGTGTCTATTGACCCTACATTTAAACACCTGGAGATTGTAACTGTCGGGAAATCATAGTTGTGGAAGGGAGTTCCACAGGCGGGAAGCGCGAGAAAAGAAGCTGTTGGATTAGAATTTACGGTTACATCTGATTTGTTTAACTGTAAAAGGGTGGGACCCAGTTGCCAATCTAGTATCTCGTGCAAAGCTGTGCTTAGGCGGCACCAGTGATCTAAGCTCATCAGAGCAGAAGTCATGAAAGTACTTGAAGAAGAGGTACAGGGGAGCCACATCACTTGAGGCCAGAGAGAGTGGTTGGTGCAGACGGTCTGCCAAGTCAGGTATCAACCACGTTACAGAGCCTCCTTTGTATTTTGTCAAGAAGCCCAAGGAGAGCAGCAGGGGCACCCGACCAGATATGGCAGCAATATTCAAAAGACGGGCGGATGGTAGATTGGTATATGTGCAGAATAGATTCAGGTGGGAAAAACTTCCGGGCCCTGCACAGAGAACCGACTTTCATAGCAGCGGATTTGGCAATGGATTCGATATAGTCATTCCATTTGAGGTTCGCTGAAAGTGTAAAGCCAAGGAGGCGTAGTATTTCACTCTCTGGGAGGCTAGCCTGTCCCATGCTAATGGGAGGTAGATGCGATTGTCTATGGTGGATAGTTGATAACAGCTTCCTTCTAGAGGCATTGAGATTTACCAGCCACTTCCCACCCGGGACCAGCCATTTCCCCCCAGACTTTTGTTTGTGTGGATTTTGTGTTGTGGGAGCTTAGTGGAGCATTTGTTCCTCCGTGTTATTTGTTCGCACTCTGTCTCTCGGACAT
>JBBBDQ010000871.1:8497500-8593663 GCA_037127315.1 Ascarosepion bandense | reverse complement strand
ATTTTGATAAATATTTGATTGTCGTCAGACTTAAAATGCGGGCATAATTTCACATGTCAGAAAAATATTTGATTGTTTTGAAACAAGGTCAGATAATGTGGCTCTTGAAACCATATTAAACAATGTGTCAAAAGATGACGTAGTCACTTATATCAACGACAAATTAGGAGTAGTAGTAAGTCAGTTGAGAGTTGAGATTGGAAGTCAGACCGAATGAAACACAGGTAAAACCGCAAACGAGCGTGTCCTCTGGCTGACACGATGCGTATGTGCTGACACCTCCCACCCCATATCCTATTCTACGCCACGTCTCCTGAAGAGCAAATAAAAGATATGTTGTCTATATTTGTTTATATACGTGTTATGGTCGTCATTTAATTATGTGAGAATATCGTCATTTTATCAGCGTGAAAAAGACGGCGTTTTGTCTTTTGCCAATTTAGAGTAATTTAAAAAAAGTTTTTCGTTTCACCCATGTTCAGTTTTTGTCTTGTTTAATACATCCCTTCCAGATTTTTTCCAGTTTTTAACTGAAATAGATTAATGTTTAATTTACAATTTGATATTGAGGTTTTAATGTCAAATTTTGCATATCCTTGTATTTACACCCTCCTCCTTGTTGTTGTTCTCTCTCTCTCTCTCTCTCTCTCTCTCTCTCTCTCTCTCTCACACACACACACACACACACACACACACACACACACACACACACACACACATATTTCGTGTATATTCTGACTGACTGTCAATACATATCTACAAACCAAACCAAAAACCCAACATGACCGGAAGACTGCATTCAAACATGAAATAAACTGTCACCACTTATTGTTGACCTCTTATCTATATATAAAAGGCAATCTGTGAGTCTGTGTGTGACTGTTCCCTATACACGCCTACATTTTTAAGCTACGCCATTCAAACTTCTTAGGGACACATAACTACAGGGAAGCTAGGTCGACACATACTTTTTAAGTTTAAGTTCAGCAATTGTCCCTTTCGCACTTTTTGGTCAATGGGGCCAATTGTTTACATTTATTCCGTAAAACATCTAAGATGGTTCCTAAATTACGTCACAGTAATCAAATCACACATGTCAAACGGGACTCAAAAAAAACCCCTTTATATTTAATTTTTATTCCGACGTTTTAAAAATTCATTCGGTCAACAAAAAATCTGAATATTTTTCCCCGTAATTTCGAAAGAAAAGAAATATATATTTTTCTTTTAAAAAGTGTTTTTTCAAACAAACAAAAAATATGTAATAAAAAAAAAAGTGCCAATGGTTAATTTAATTATTTAAGGATTTTTTTTTTCAGATTTAATATTTCATGATTCAGAAAATAAAATTTTAAAAAAAGCTTTTTTTCTTTCGCTAAATATTTCATGCAGGAAATCAACTGTCTGTAAGTGATTTCCATCTACTCCCCTTATTGGCATCTCCTACTACGAAAATGTTCTAAGTTGCACGGACAACGCCGGGCTATGATGCTAGTATATATATATATAGCACGAAAACATAGAATATTCAAAATAGTAGTTTTAATACAAAATTGAAGCAACTACACAAATTCAAATAATTATAATCCTTTCAGGACCGCCACTAGCACGAAGGGGGTTAAAGAGAAAAAATAAAGGTACATGGGATGTTGAAGAAAAGATAAGAGATGGATGGTAAGGAAGTAGATAAAAGAAGGCAACTGACACTGAATTTAAACTTTCGAAGATTTTAGCCATCAGGAAAGCAAGCAAACGGTAGGGAGTTCTACAATCGGGGAGCGTGAGAAAAGAAACAGAACAGGCGGTTACATTCAACTATTTCGGTGTCAAAAGGGTGGGACCTTGATGCCAATAGGTCACATAATGCCTAAATGACTTTTTCTAAACAAAGCATTGTATTTAAATTGACAAAATAATTTATTTTAAATTATAACACTGCTGTTAGTTACGCTTATTTTATAATTATATTTTTAAAATTCAGCTTTATATTTTTTGCCACTTCCGTCTTAGTTATCTCCCTTTAGCTCAACTCTTTGTTTACCACTTGTAGTCAGGTATTGAACTCACAACTCTGGATTCAACTAACGCTTTTATTTATGGATATCCGGAAGTGACATGACACATTGAACGAGAACAATCTGCCCCAGTGATTGAAATAAAGAATTCTGTTTGAAATTCCAATCACTTAGCGATCACTCTCCCTGAAAGCAAAACACTGCGCCTCCTCGGGTTAACTCTTACAACAGATCTCAAGTGGAATGACTATATAGAATCCATAGCTAAATCCGCTGCTAAGAAGGTCGGTTCCCTGTGTAGGTCTAGGAAGTTTTCCCATCTGAAACAATCCTGCACATATATAAATCTACCATCCGCCCGTGCATTAAATACTGCTGCCATATCTGGTACGGTGCTCCTGCTATCCACCTAGGGGTCCTTGACAAAATCCAACTGAGAATCTATAATGTGATCGATCCCGACTTGGCAGCTCAGATAGTCACTTTCTCACCGGCGCAATGTGGCTTCCCTGGGTCTCTTCTACAAATACTTTCAAGGCTTCTGCTCCGATAAACTAAGCTCACTGGTGCCCCCTATATATGAATTTCATCGAGCCACAAGATTAGCAACTAGGTCCCACCCTTTTACTGTGAAACCAATAAAATGTAAACGCAAATTCTACTCCATAGCTTCTTTTCACGTACTTCCCGCCGGTCGAATTCCCTTCCGTTTAATTGCTTCCTCGACAGCTACAATCTCCAAGAATTTAAATGTAAAGTCAACAGTCATCTCCTATCTCTCTCATTCTCCTTTCTCCGTCCATTCCACTCTCAACATTATTCTCATCCTTCTCTTACCCACTTCCTGACACCCCCTATAACCTGTCACTGGTTCTCATAACTTTCCTCGTATATAACTGCATGCACAACAGTAAAATGCCTTGCTTGGGTCGATATGATTATGAAAAAAACTCAAAAGACTTGAAGATCGGAGCGTATAACGGCTGAAACGTGTTGAATATGGCAACAAAGACGAGGACAATAGTCCGAATTATGTAAATAATTTAAATAAAGTTCCATCAGACAGTTTTTTTCTCTAGAATTGGCATTTTATGGAATAAACCCGCACGTGGGTGCAACCCTGAACCATTGAATCTTGACTTCTTCAAGTTAAGTGTCAATTGTCATCTTTGCTTCTCATTCTCATAATTTTTCCTTTCTAGCACATTCTTTTCCATTTCTATCATATATTTCATTATTAAATGTAACTCACTATACTGTGTGGCTCTCGAGCCTAATATTTGGGTAAATAATTGTTTAAAATGGATTTAATCATTTCAGGATATACATGAGAACTGTATTTTAGTACTGAGTCAAAATTATTTAACAAGAAAGCTTATTTGATTCTGGAACTTTGAAAAAAAGATTTCGTCATTTGTAGCCTCAGCACATAAATATTATAACAAAAACAGTAAAATGTTATTTTAATTTCATCACCATTTGAGTTTTCGTAATTTACTGTCGACCAAAGAAAATAGATTTCATATCCAAAAGTAATTTCTGAGTCGTAGTCGAAGATTTATAACTATGGATGTGCAGTTAACGAAATCTCACTGCAATTCTGTGTAATTTTACTACACTTTTTTAAAAGTCAAGCGTCGTCATTTTTCAACGATCTTAAGGAAAAATCAGAACAGCTAGAAATAAATTAAAGGAAATTACGTAAAATTTACACAAATTATAAACGTCTTGATTTTTTCAACTGATGGAGAGCCAACGGGTAGAATGAGACCTGCTATTAATTTATTTGTACATTTTTTTAGAGGTTTGAAACTTAATACTATTTGAAAAAAAAAAGCAATTATTTCGACAAGCTTTTTGCAATGCAGTTCTAATCAACGAGCACACCAAAATAGTAATGAACATCGTAATTCAATTCATGATAAAAAAATTATCAAAAAAAAAAAACAAAAAAAAAACAGTACATTGATTATTGATTGAAATAATTTTTCCGTCAGAAAATAAATCTAAAAAAATCGATTTTCGACATTGAATTTTTTTCACTGTCTCCATAAATAACGACAACGATTGCTTGTTTACGCCATAGTTCTCAGTAAATTTTGAGTTAGTGTTTGGTTAGCATTAACTAGGACACGTAGTTTTCAACATTTTTATTTACTCTTCTTCCTTTTTCTTTTTTATGTTTACACGTTTGTTTACATTGTTTAAATTGTTTGTTTACATTGTTTAAATTGTTTGTTTACATTGTTTAATTTGTTTGTTTACATTGTTTAAATTGTTTGTTTACATTGTTTAAATTGTTTGTTTACATTGTTTAAATTGTTTGAAATGTGGTCCAAATTTTTATTATCATATTCACGAGGTTGTAGGCATTATACGCTCCAGTCTTCACGAGGTTATGCCTATCTTTTCGAAATGAGGTATTGTAACCCTTTATACTATTTGGTGTTACACTTGAGTGAACAGTCACAGCCCATGAAAGAAAGAGAGACGAAAGATATGAATTGGTTAATATACTAGGAAAGGCTTTAAGTTGACTGTGAGGTTAATGGTTGCTACTGGGATACAGGATGTTCGTTATGGTGCAATGGATATCGGCTCGGAACGAGAAATCAGGAAGTCGAATTCCAGTTAAATTCCTTGCATTCACTTCCGCGCAAATACCCTTAGGAAAGGTATTAATCCATCTCTTCCCTCCAGTTATGGGTGAAATAATAGGTCAGTACATTGATTATTGGTTGAAATAATTTTTCCGTCAGAGAATAAATCTTTTCTTTTTAGCGTGTATCATTATACACGCCCAATAGCCAGACATTTTTGTGCAGAAATAGTAAATGCTCATCACTTCAGACCACGATTGCGTTTGATTTAAATGCCCTCAGAACAACTAATATACATATCTTTAACAATTAAAAAATTACACAAATTATAAACGTCTTGAATTTTTAAACTGATGGAGAGCCAACGGGTCGAATGAGACCTGCTATTAATCCTCACTGAGCGATCATGATGCGTGTATAACGTATGGCACTTAACTAACTGTAAATTTGATGCTAATGGTTTTCTGAAAATATATTTAATAATCAGTTTCTCGGTATTTTTTGTTGGCAGGAATTTGTTCTATTTGCCGTGTTCGTTTAGATTTTTAAGTAGTCATGGCTGTTCACAATTTTCTGTTTTTTGAAGCGCTTAATAAATTTTCTTTTTCATCTCTTCTAAACCTTCCATTTACTCGAACTGGTGGGTTTTGCGTTGTTTCCCTCTGTCCTTTTTTGCATTCAATTTGTTCTGTGAGTATCAAATTTGTCAAGCCTTCTTTCCACATTATTTGCCCTCAACCATCTCTTACTGGCAAAGGTCTTAGAGTCGTTTGTCGTTCATGTTTCTATTTTCTATAAAACTTTGTCGTTGCTCAAATATTTTCTCAGCATCCTTCTGAAGAACCACTTTTCGGTTGCTTCTCGGTTGCGAAGGATACCATTTCAGTATAAGGGATGCTGATTTTTCATTGTTGATTCATAGATTTTTTCTTGTTTTTTCTGAATTATTCGTCGCCTTGACACGAAACTCGCTCCGTTTTAAAATATGAACACATAATGATTTTTGGAGATTATGTTTTACTATTTCTGCACAAAAATATCTGGCTATTGGGCGTGTATAACGATAATATATACGCTAAAAAAAAGTCTACCTTCTTCTACCGAGCGCCCATAGGTAGAATCGTCGACTGACGCTAATTCGGTCGGGTTTCAATCCTGGGTTAAAAGCAATCGGAGTCTAATTGTACTGATGAGCTGTGATACAGCGAAACAGATCTGTCTGTGGATGGCTATATATATATATATATATATATGTGTGTGTGTGTGTGTGTGTGTGTGTGTGTGTGTGTGTGTGTGTGTGTGTGTTAGTTGTTCTGAGGGCATTTAAATAAACGAAATCGTGGTCTGAAGAGATGAGCATAGTAGCTCGTCGAAATAAATTATAATTTATAACCACTTTAGATGATGCGTTGAGTTTTCCTTTGTGTATATCATATTTCTCTAGATAATATCCACTGCGCTCTCTATACAGATCTATCGCTTAATATTTTATACTAAATAGATCTTTTTGGATCATCCACTCTGTTTACGGACTTGGTACCATTATCTCTCTCTCTCTCTCTCTCTCTCTCTCTCTCTCTCTCTCTCTCTCTCTCATGTATATTAATTTTCTAGGCATCGCTTAGATGTAGCACAAGATTGAAAGTATGAGGCACCCAGTGAGGATCAAATTCACTACTCATTTGTAACAGGTTCGAGCGAGACAAGTTTGCTAATTATTACACCACGCCGAGTATATATATATATATATATATATTAAAAACAGAAATAGGGGTTGTTCCAACGAAAAAAATTGGTATAGAAGAAAAAACTGCGAGAAGCCGTGAACGTTTTGTTTAAAGTGTAGATTTGCTGTTGTTATTATTATTATTATTATTATTATTATTATTATTACTTGCTTTTTGTATGATATATTAAGTACCCATAATGGTTTTGTGTCGCTACACGTGTTTCGAGTCTAAAGTTGATTCTCTTCAGGCAAATAAACTTGTGACTTTGCATGTCAAAATCCGTTTGTTTTTCTGATGGCTAAGACATCCTTATCTCTCTCTCTCTCCCTCTCCCTCTCCCTCATATATATATTGATTTTCTAAGCACCGATTAGATGTGGGACAAAGCCGAAAGTAGGGTCAACCAGTGAGTATCGGACACACTACACAGTTGTAATATGTTGTAATTGGTAATATATATATATATATGGTTTAAAGGTGGGTGGGCAGTAAATGATAAAATTTATTTTGAGATTACATATATAATTATGTTTCCTAATGTAATTATTAGGTCAGCAATTAAATTTTATTGCGTAAGATAACACAAAACGCTGGTAGTCAAACTGTTGTCCATCATAATTCACACAGCTTTAACCGATGCACAAAACTATTCTACCTATATTTGGGCCACACTATATATATATATATATATATTAAATTATATATTTATTTTAAAAAATTAAATTTATATATATATATTTTTTAATTAAATATATATATATATATATATATATATATATATATAATTTTTAAAATTTTGAAATTTCAATACCAGAATATATATAAATCATTAGTACGCATCGTCATAAAAATAAGTATAAATTACAATAAGTATCCTTCCTTTTCTTTCAATTAGTCACAAAAAGATTTTTTTAAATTGGCTGAGCAGTTAATTCCCCCCTCCCTACCTATCACTACTAACTCAAGGATCAACTCAAGGACCACATACCTCACACTACCAAAGAAATTACTACTTAAATTCTGCTAGCTTAACCCTATAAAACAATATTTCCCAACTCCTTCCTTTACTAGAGCAAACCTCTGGGCTTCGAATTTTTCTTCATTCTTTGTTTATATGGGGTTGAGAATGCATGTCTTAAAATGACATGTTGAAAATGGCTATTTCCCCGTTAAGTTTTATCTGAACTTACCAATATATATATATATATATATATATATATATATATATATATATAGTTCCAGTACACTTAGAAAAACAACCATATAGTGAAAAGACCAGCGAGAACATGTACACTGCAGTTTGCTTATATATTTCAGTTTGCGCTTGACAAACACTAAAGATATTAAAAAAGACACGACCATAATTGACCTGATCATATACTAATTTTCTTAAGAGTCACGCGTATATATTCTGTTAGGATAAATGTATTTACTTATCAGGCTAGAGTCGTGCGTAAACGACAGATACATATGCGCACACCGAAACAACTCTATGGCGTATGCAGTAGAGAATTACAGGTACGACGCAAGCTCAGTATTGTGCCGTCAGTTTGTTGTGGGAAAATTCTACAAGGCGATAACTGATCAAATCAATAATCATAATGAGAGAGAAAGGAAAATGGCACTTTGTAATTAATGGTGTGTTTTTAAAACTGCATTTCACGAAAAGGCATCTTTTGTTTTTTTCTATCTGGGCACTTTTAACGGGCAACAAATAAAATTCAACGTTTATTTATTTATTGTAGTGTACGCTAGAATGTGCCTTGTGGTGTAATGAGTATCAGCTTGAAATGAGAAATCGGAGATCCGTGTTCGAATTCCAGTTGAATTCGTTGCATTCACTTACGAGCAAATATTCTCTTTTCTCTCTCCAGCTATGGGTTGAATAGCAGGACAGATTGGGTTCTATAGTCTTGGTTGGCAACCAGTCTAATTCAGAATGAAATGATAATCTAATTCGGGGAAATCTTCTGCCTAGTCAGCCATAATTTAAAAGACATGTATATCCCTTAACTGACAGACAAACTATACGCAAATCCTTCCTTCTCTTTTTATTTGTAGGCACGTGGGCTTATAGCTAACAAAAGCCGTTTTACTTTCTTTATGTATTTTCTGATTTTAACTCTATTAAGAATGTGTGTATGATGTAAGAGTTCTTCTCCTTCTATGTGCCGTGTCCCTTCAGTCGATCATGGACTTCACAATTTTCTGCCCTTTCTAGTTAGTGGCAAATTTTATTTAAATAGTATATCTCATAAAACTTGTTCCACCATCCATTTACTCAAGCTAGTTCCATAGGCTATGATTTGTTTTCATCTGTCCCTTCTGGAGATGAAAAACTGTTACCGAGGAGAAAATCAATACACACTTAATTGAAAAAAAAATCCGTTATTATTTACTTGTAAATCTAGTTGATATATGGCGTCACTTGTCTTCGTAAGATCTTTCTCACTTTCTCTGATTACCTATATGTCGTCTCTTTGCGTTAGTTATCTCTTCCGATCGCATTTTTCCTTTACGTTTGGGACTGATGGATCCAGTTTGTGTCTTCGCCATGATGACACGTCTGTCAGTTGAAAGGATGACACACACAATATCCGCAATCTCTCTGTAAGACTTGTCAGCGTTACAATTTTCGTACGCTTCCTTGGACAATGGCCGTAGGACAACTAATCGACAGTCGAGACAATCGTGTCTGGACGTGATAAAAATCTGAATCAATCACGGATGGCACAGTGTTTTTCAAGGTCAAACAAATTTCATCATGCAGCCCGAAAATAGATTCAGATTACTGCACACATTCTAAGGAAAAAATAGAAATCGATTACATGACTCCAGTGAGTCTAAAACTGATCGAATGGTGAACAAAAATCAAACTAAACAGTTGTTTCAATCAATTTGCACAAGGGTGTAAATGAACACATTCAGGAAGACAAAAGATGTCGATTGATGTATTTATTTTTTGTCATTTAACGAAAGACTATTTTATTAGGTTGTCCCAAAAGTTCGTAAACACTTGCAAAAAATTGAAATTTCACTCGCAAAAACAACAAAAATTATTGCTCAAAATAAAGACCATAATTTTCCAAGACTTTCTGCCATCGATCTGCAAGCTTTCGGATCTGGTCAAAGTACCATTCAGCCGGCTTCGAATCAAAGAATTCTTGACACGCTTCCTCGACTTCATCAAACGAGTCGAGTCGGCGGCCCTTCAGAAAGTGTTGCATTGAGCGGAAAAGGCTCTGATGGAGCACTGTCAGGACTGTAGGCTGGATGTGGCAGAACCTTAACAGCGTCCAACTCTTCAAACTTGTCTTTGGTCTTCCTGGCGGTGTGTGGCTTGGCATTGTCATGCTGCATCAAAGCGCGCTTTCGGTTGATCAGAGTCGGGTACTTTTGCTTCAACTTTTCGTAGACCTGCTCAAGTTGCTGACAGTACAGTTCGGCACTTGTCTCGATTGTGCTGAACCAGATAGACCCATTTCGCAAGAAAAAAAAACTGTAACTACAGTTACTGTTTTTCCTCTCATGTTTACGAAAAATTGGTCGGGTTGAGTTTGAAAAAAATGGAAGACTTACAAAAAATGATAATTCAATTAATGAAAACTCATTTGGATCGGCAACAAAAACGCAATGAACAGTTACAACAACAACAATTATTTATGGAGCTACATAAACAACAGATGGATTTGCAAGAACAAGTCTTTAAAAGGACCTAGGAACGACAAAATCAAACAGAAGAGTTACTTCTTAAATCATTAAATGGCAAAAAACTTTTCCCAGGGTACTATCTGGAGTACTATGAAAACTTTTGCGTATGTACCTGAAGACGAAAAAACCTTTGATGCTTTTTATAGGCGGTACGAGGAATTATTTAATGTCGACTTTAATAATTGGCCAAATTTCAAGAAAGTGCGTTTATTACTAAGGAAGTTACTTACAGCAGAGCACAGCAGGTTTGTTGATTTTATCCTCCCCAAAAAGACAACAGAGCTGGAATTCTCAGAAACAGTCAAGCTACTATCGGAATTATTTGAGCCGAACACATCACGTTTTGATAAAAAATGGAAGTGCCTAAATTTATTCAAAGAGGATCACCAGGAGTATTTAACATTTGCCGCTACGGTAAATAAATACTATAACGATTTCAAATTAGCGGAATTATCTACTGATGACTTTAAATGCCTAATTTTTGCACAAGGTCTGGTCTCAGCCGGAGAGCTGAAGTTAAACTTCGATTGCTAACTGAGAAGGCGCTGCAATAGTTTCTTCAGGTGTATAGAATTAGTCCAAATCCCAATACACCAGCTTCACCGGCAGAAACGATGTTTGCGAGATAAATCAGATCAGTTTTCGACAAGCTTATCCCCAAGCAAGCTAAATTCAAAAAGACAATCACACTTCCCAGAAAACGTTACTCTTGTGGCAAAAAATACTTTTCAAAGTATACAAAATAACATGACATTTTGGGAAGTGGACACGATAAAACAAAGAGTGGGAGACCTGATCTTCATGATACAAGGTCCCAAGAAAATAAATAAGCTCCACCAAAATCAAATAAGGAAACCTCGGACAATTCACATGCTGAGGGAATTTAACATGAAAAAAAAAAGCTATGTCCAGTTATATCCCAATGAGATTTAATATGAATAAAACTATATTCATTTGCACCTTGAGAAGATTTGATATGGAAAATGCAACGTGCTGAGGGAATTTAACATGAAAAAAAAAGCTATGTCCAGTTATATCCCAATGAGATTTAATATGAATAAAACTATATTCATTTGCACCTTGAGAAGATTTGATATGGAAAATGCAACGTGCTGAGGGAATTTAACATGAAAAAAAAAAGCTATGTCCAGTTATATCCCAATGAGATTTAATATGAATAAAACTATATTCATTTGCACCTTGAGAAGATTTGATATGGAAAATGCAACGTGCTGAGGGAATTTAACATGAAAAAAAAAAGCTATGTCCAGTTATATCCCAATGAGATTTAATATGAATAAAACTATATTCATTTGCACCTTGAGAAGATTTGATATGGAAAATGCAACGTGCTGAGGGAATTTAACATGAAAAAAAAAAGCTATGTCCAGTTATATCCCAATGAGATTTAATATGAATAAAACTATATTCATTTGCACCTTGAGAAGATTTGATATGGAAAATGCAACGTTCAGTTACATCCAAAAAAGATTTAATATGGAAAAAGCTATGTTCATTTTTGCTTTGAAAATATTTGATATGGGAAGGGGTATATTCAGTTATATGCTAATGAGATTAAACATGGAAAAAGATACGTTCATTTGCGAATTAAGAAAATTTGATATGGAAAAAGCTATGTTCAGTTCTGTTCATAATGAGATTTAATATGGAAAAAGCAATGTGCATCTAAACCATGAGAAGTTTTGATATGAAAAAGCTGTGTTCAATCATATACTAACGAGATTTAATATGGTAAAAACTTTGTCTATTTGCACCCTGAAAAGATTTGATATGGAAAATGCAACGTTCAGTTACATCCAAAAAAGATTTAATATGGTTTTATACTAATTTGACATGGAAATATTTATATTCAAGATTTAATATGAAAAGAGTAATGTTCATTTGCACCCTGAGAAGATTTAATGTGGGAAAGCTAATTTCCGTTATATAAGTTATGATCCCATATATTCTAATGAGATTTAATTTGAAAAATGTTGTGTTCATTGTCACCCTGAAAAGATTTGATATGGGAAAAGCTATGTTCAGTTATATCCTACTGCGATTTAATATGGAAAAAGTTATATTTATTTGTACCATGACAAGATTTGATATGGAAAAGCTATGTTCAGTTATATCCTACTGCGATTTAATATGGAAAAAGTTATATTTATTTGTACCATGACAAGATTTGATATGGAAAAGCTATGTTCAGTTATATCCTACTGCGATTTAATATGGAAAAAGCTATATTTATTTATACCATGACAAGATTTGATATGGGAAAAGCTATGTTCAGTTATATCCTACTGCAGTTAATATTGAAAAAGCTATATTTATTTGTACCATGACAAGATTTGATATGGAAAAGCTATGTTCAGTTATATCCTACTGCGATTTAATATGGAAAAAGTTATATTTATTTGTACCATGACAAAAGATTTGATATGGGAAAAGCTATGTTCAGTTATATCCTACTGCAGTTAATATGGAAAAAGCTATATTTATTTGTACCATGACAAGATTTGATATGGAAAAGCTATGTTCAGTTATATCCTACTGCGATTTAATATGGAAAAAGCTATATTTATTTGTACCATGACAAGATTTGATATGGGAAAAGCTATGTTCAGTTATATCCTACTGCGATTTAATATGGAAAAAGCTATATTTATTTGTACCATGACAAGATTTGATATGGAAAAGCTATGTTAATTCATATCCTAATAAGATTTAATATGATAATATCAATGTTCAATCATGACCTAAAAAGAATTAATATGGAAAAAGCTATATTTATTTGTACCATGACAAGATTTGATATGGAAAAGCTATGTTTATTCATATCCTATTGAGATTTAATATGATAATATCAATGTTCAGTCATGACATAAATAGATATAATATGTAACAAGCTATGTTTTTTTACTCATTGAGAAGGTTTAATATGGAAAATGCTAAGTTTAGTTATATCCTAACAAGATTTAATATGGAAAAAGCTATGACCATTTGCACACAGAGAAGATTTGATATAAAAAAAACATGTTCATTTACAAAAGCTATGTTCAGTTGTATCCTAATGAGATTTAATATGGAAAAACTATGTTCATTTGCACTCTGAGAAGATTTGATATTAAAAAAGCTATTTTCAGTTATATCCTAATGAGATTTATTTTGAAAAAAAAACTATGTTAAGTGACACCCTGACATGATAAAAGATATATACAGTTATATCCTATTGAAACTTAATATGGAAAAAGCTAAGTTCATTTGAACAATGAGAATATTTTATATGTAAATTATTTTTTCACTAATATCCTAATGAGATTTAATATTGAAAAAGCTATGTTAGTTTACACCATGGGATGGTCTGATGTGAAAAAGCTACGTTCAATTATATACTAACGAGATTAATGTGCTAAAATCTATGTTCATTTGCAACTTTCCCCTGTCCTCTCTAAACTATTTAACTATTGCCTTTCTGTTTCCTGCTTTCCTGCATGCTGGAAATTCTCTTCAGTCGTTCCTGTCTTTAAGAATTGTGGTGAACCCTCGGCCCCATCCAACTATCGCCCTATCAGTCTTCTACCGATATTCGGGAAAGTATTCGAGGCTATAGTCAATGCTGAAATAGTTCATCATCTCACCGCCCACAAACTGTTCTCCGACAGGCAATATGGATTCCGCTTTGACAGGTCCACGGCCGACCTGCTAACAACCGTAACGGAGTACATGCTCCAGGCCCTTGATGAGTCTGACGAGGCTCGCGCGGTTGCTCTGGACATCTCCAAGGCTTTCGACAGGGTTTGGCACTCTGGCCTCCTATGCAAACTACGCGGTTATGGTATTACCGGTCGCCTGCTTGACCTAATCCAATCTTTCTTAAATAACCGCCAAATGAAGGTCGTTCTGAATGGGCGTACCTCTTCGTCCTACAGCACGAATCCTGGTGTCCCACATGGCTCTATCTGGGCCCGACGCTCTTCCTTATTTTCATCAACGACCTCCCAGATGAGATCAAGTCCCCAAGTAGGCATCTACGCAGATGACACTACAATATACTCCCGCTCCAGTAAGAAACCTGTCGTGGCGGACAGACATAATCTCGCTGCTGACCTTGAGCAGGATCTACACTCTGTGGTGAAATGGGGCAAGAAGTGGCTTGTCAACTTCAATTCATCTAAGACCAAGCTGTTGTCTGTCAACCATTACAGGCAACCTCTTCTGCCTCCCATAAGCATGGACCAAGTGATTCTCCCTGAGAGTAATACACTACGCCTCCTCGGACTTACCCTGTCCTCAGACCTCAAATGGAACCACTATATTGAATCCATAGCAAAATCTACTGCTAAGAAGATTGGGTCACTATGTCGATCCAGGATGTTTTTCCACCTGAATCCATCCTGCATATATACAAGTCAACCATCCGTCCGTGCATGGAGTACTGCTGCCATTTATGGTCAGGTGCCCCTGCCGTTCATCTCAGTGTTCTTGACAGGCTCCAAAGGAGAGTCTATAATGTGATAGGTACTGATCTGGCGGACTCGACTGCAGCCACTTCCCCATCGTCGAAATGTGGCCTCCCTTTGTCTGTTCTATAAATACTTTCATGGCTTCTGCTCGGATGAGCTTAAGTCACTGATGCCTCCTCAACAGGTGTTTACTCGTGCAACCAGACTGGCAACTGGGTCCCACCCATTCACAGTCAGGTTAGCTAAATGCAGACGACAATTCTACTCCTGCAGCTTCCTCTCCCACACTTCCCACCTGTGGAACTCACTCCCGTATTCTTGCTTTCCTGACGGCTACAACCTCCAGAAATTTAAATGCAAAGTCAATACTCATCTACTAACCACTGGACTCTAGCTCTCTCCCTCCCCTGTATAACCTTCCCTTTCTCTCCACCTATGTATCTGTCATCGCACCTGCTTTCTCAGCTTTCTGTTGTTCCTTTCTAACTAGTTTGTACTCCTCACTCTTTTCTAATTAATCTTTTTACATTTATGTAACCCCCTGCACATCAGTGGCGTTTCCCACTTGCTCGGGGTGAAATGATTAAAAAAAAAATCTGAGAAGATTTTATGTGGAAAGGCTATGTTCAGTCATAAAAGCTATGATCAGTCATAAAAGCTATGATCAGTTATATCCAAATAAGATTTAATATGGAAAATCTATGTTCATTTGCACTCTGAGAAGATTTAATGTAGAAAGGCTTTGTTCAGTCATAACAGCTATTATTAGTTATATCCGAATGAGATTTAATATGGAAAACCTATGTTCATTTTCAAACTGCGAATATTTTAAATGGAAAAATATACGTTTAATTATATCATAGCAAGATTTAATATGGAAACAGCTATGTTCATTACGCATTGGGGTGGGGTCCATGCTGACGACATTGGTATTAATAGTTGGGATAAGAACAAGCTAGAGAATTTCCGTACATTAATTTTTCCTCTGACCTCTTGTAGAAAACTCCCTTGTATCATATTATAACAAGAGAAATTCCGTACATGTTTTTTTTTTCCTACGAGCCAGTCAAACTTTATAATGCAGCAATTTATTAGAAAGGAAAGAAAACGGTGTTAAAAAACAAAACAGAAAAATCAACAGAAGATTCAGCCATAAAATCAATTTCTTCCCATTCGAGATTCAAAGATTGTGAACAAGTGACGAAATGTATATTTTGAAGAAATATTCGGTTCATTAAGAACCATAATTAGGATTTCTTTAGTACAGATTCCATTTTATTCAGCGAAATAAACTTCTTTTCAGTGTCAAACGATTCAATGATTTCGTATGTTATATACCAAATATGCACGAGATATTGCAAGTTATGTGAAAAACTTTTTCTACAAAGTTCTAGAAGTGGGTTGTTCAATATATATATATATATATATATATATATATATATATATATATATATATATAAGGGTATGTTATCAATCTGAGTTATATTTTATTATACATAAATATTCCTTCATCTCCTGCAGTACTGACTCCACCGTTACTGAATCAATCAAAGTTATATTTTATTATACATAAATATTTCCCGAAATTGACCCTTATCTTCAGTATTGACTCCGCCCACATTGAATATATCTCCCCACCTGGCAGAGGCTCAAGATACAGGGAAAAGAAGGCGGCGCTGTCATCTTTCCGCCTCTTCTAATCGTCAGTCTAAGCGTTCTCGTCCCCACACTGCAGAAGAAGAAAAGAAAAAAGAAACTGTCGCGCGCGGGTCTTGCGATAGACGTGGGGTTACCTTTTAAATCTTCGTAAAAATTTGAAGACACCAAAATGTTGTTCTGTAGAAGGATGCTGAGGATACCATGGACAGAATAAGTGAACAACGACGAGATTTTGGAGAGGATGGACACGAAAAAGAAATGGATATTTAACATCACTAAAAGACAACTGAATTTTCTGAGATATGCAGTGAGGAAAGATGGTTTGAAGAATCTAATTCTCACGGGACGGATAGAGGGAAAGAGAAACAAGAGAAAGCAATGCTTGACATACTTAATGGACTTGAGCAGATGGATGGCGGAGCGGGGTTTGAACGGTATAACAAGAAAAGAGTTGTTAATAGCTACAAGGGATAGGGAAATGTGGAGGGCCATCAGCGTTTATGTCTTGAAGGCACATAGAAGAGAAAAGCGAAAGACAAAATCACGACGACGACAGTGATGATTAATATGTGATGATGTTACTACAGAATGCAGTAGCCGGTTGCTTCAGGGAATTATGGCCGATGTAATTCACTTGAGACGTCACAGGCGAACATCAAGTTTTTTCCCAAATTCTATTTTCCACTTTCCGTTCATGAATATGCTTAAAATACACGAACCCTCTGGGTGTATCTAAATTCATTCTTAACTATATGGACATGCAAAGATCATTAAATGGAATTTAAATCATTCATCTTTTTCTACTATAATGCTTGTATCATCATTGGCAATGGATTTTTTCCAAGTTTTATTAGAAAAAATCAAATCATACCCAGTAAATATTAAAACATACTTTCACGCATGCGCATGGATTGATTTAGAGAGTTGCCTTTTGAAGGAGATGTTGAGAAAATGCAAAAACAAGGCTGACATTTTTATAGTTTTGAATTAAATTTTGTTTTATGGTACTTCTATTTCTTTTTTTTTTTTTTTGCTTAAATTATGTTGAGTAATTTCCCGTGAGCGGATTGTTAAAAATATCAAATTAGCCATTTGGCACTGGGTTTTCAAATTTACATATGCTCCAATAATAGACAATAAAATATCAGTTTCTAAACACATATAACTTAGAATTAAAAATCCAACATCATTCTCTCTCCCCTTCTCTCTATTTGCCTCTGACTCCCGTTCTCTCCCCGTTTTTTGTAACGCCAACACTTATTGATTTCATACACACCACATATATATATATATAGATTGATAGATAGATAGAGAAAGAGAGAGAGAAAGAGAGAGGGATAGGGTATGATAGGTAAGTTGTCATATTTATTTTTATTATTGCACATGCACCTCGTTTGTTTTGTCGACTGATTTTGTCTACGGCACATCATAGTACGGTCAACTAAAAATCTTTTGTAAGAAAAATACCACCATGACGCAATTCACTCTGAAATTTGGAAACGGCATTTTGTATCTCTTGGCATTCACACCAGAAGTTCTAATAGAAATATTCCAAAGTGTTTGGGTATTAATATGAGAAGAATGCAGAAGATTCGGAAAGAGTTGGATGAGTCTAATAGTGATTACGAAGGTATTTGGAGCAATCACTAGTGATGGTGCTGATACGCTTGCAGGAATTTTCCCACATGGCCTCAGACTCAATACGAAGGCTTAAATCAAGTGTCTTGAGTAGGTTGTGTTGCCCTGGGTGTAGCAATAGGAACTCTGACCATGCCATACAAACAGCAAAACCCAGTGATGGCTATCAAACTATATCTTCTCCCACATCACCCCTTACTTCTTGCCACCTAACGTACATAACTGCCGTCAAATACGATATATACAAAAGACAATAATGCGTATCTATGTGAGCGTGTGTATTATTTCAGAGAAATCTAAAATGGATTAAACAACAAAAGTGACCAGTGTATTTGACGTGCACTTTACTACTTAAATCCTGGCTAAATAACAAACGTAACTTCTTCTTCTTCTATGTGCCTTGTCCCTTCGGGCGATCATAGCATTCCACTTTTCCCTATCCCTGGTGGCTCTGAGCACGCCTTCTCCTGTTACACCATGCAATACTCGTTCCGTCATCCACCTGATTAGGTCCTTCAAATATATTATCCGTTGCTTTCCCCTGTCTCTTTTTCCCCTCAATCTGGCCTGTTAGTATCAGATTCTCCAAGCCCTCCTTCCTCATTGTGTGTCCCAGGAACTTCAACTGTCTCTTCCTGATGCTCAGTATTAATTTCCTTTTTGTTTCCATCATTTCCAAGACCTCATCATTGCTCACATGCTCGATCCATGATATTCGCAGTATCCTTCTGTAGAACCACATTTCAGTTGCTTCAAGTTTTTTCTTCATCTTTGGTGGTATTGTCCAGTATTCACTGCCAAATTGAAGGACGGGCATCACGTAGCAATCCAGTACTCTCTTCCCTGTTTCTAGCGAAATTGTCCTGTTTATGTGCGATATCACTCCCAGATGTCATATACTTATCTCTCTTTAACTTAACTCTCTAAGTTATTTATTCACCATTGCTATAGCCAGGTATTTAACTCACAACTCTTTAAGTCAAGTCAGTGGAACTAACCAACGCCTATATCCACTATGCTAAGCATCTTTGGGTTCTATTTCAAAATGTCTTCCAAATGTCGAAATATATGAATGTTGAACTCAAAAGAAGCAAATCTGATCTTCCTTAATTCAGAAGGTTTTCACCGAATATTCTGGTGTTTTTAAAGTCAGGGGATATGCCGATTTCATTGTTTGAATTCAGTCCAGAATCTGAAGTTGAACTAACATATGCAACCCATTGCTAAAGATGCCTTGAAAATGACGGCTCATTCCATTGTTTCGTAAGTATCTGAACTCCTGCTGCTATGATTGATGATTACAAGAATCAGATTAGGCCAAAAATGGAGTATTGCTGCCATCGTCCTGCGGCCTTGGCCGAGATAGAACTCACTGCAACCCTCCAGTATTCCCTGTGTATTTGGAACCCTGGCGCAGTTTATAGCGAAATTCATAATGTTGTCAAATAGCTAAATACTTGATGCTTCGCCGGGGCTACCAAGGGAGTTTTTATTGTGACACCAACACTGGATGGGTTGCCCCCAGACCCCATCCCGTTATTTAACCCATAACTGGAAGGGAAGTGACGGATTAATACCTTTCCCAAGGGTACCAATGTTTAAGTGAATGCAGGGTACTCAACTGGAATTCGAACGCGGCTCACCGATTTCTCTTTCCAAGCCGACATCCACTGCACCACAACGCACATCCGTCACCCATCTAAGTAATGACCAGGCTCATGTTGCTTAACTTCGGTGATCGGACGAGAACCGGTTTATTCAACGCGATATGGCGTAAGCAATATTGCTGCCATATCTTGGTTGGAGCTCAATCCTCACTTTCCAGCGCTAACTTGTTAGGAATAGCGTCTTTTTTTAGTTATTAATGTCACCCTATCCTTCGCCTTTTTCAGATATCTGTTGTAGTGGGTATCCTTCTCAGATCATCAGCAAATTTATATGCAAATGATATCACTGTTTAGGGACACACTTTCAAAAAGCCAAAATGATCTTGTAGCTGATTTCATTTTGATCTTGCTCTAACAGCTCAATGTGGATATAACTAGCTTATAACTTTCAGTACCCCTTAATAGCAAGTTCTTTGCATTTCATCATTACTGACGAATAACTGGTTCGACAGTTTCAGCGACAAATGTCCACGCAACCCCCAGAAAAAGACTTGAGACTATTTATTGCAGAATAGGCCAGTCCATCGCCCAGAGTGGGGCAATCCATTTGCTGGCCTGCCATAATTATTCAGTTCTAACTCTTTTATCAACATGAGGAGGATATGACACCCACCATTGCGAGGAGGCTATGATAGTTACAAAGCAGCCATGATGTTCCCGGTAAGTTACCTTGACTTCTCCTCTCCGATGCGTTGGGATATTGGCCATTGAGGAGGGACCTGTTCCTTATGGGTAGTAGCGTGGATAGCTCTCTATGTATCTTTTTAATGGGCGTTGGTGCATTGATGGTGGGGTGATAGGCGATACAGGTTCATTTGGTGGGATAATATCGGTGGTGGTCGATCTAGAGGTGGGCAGCCAATGCGCTTGGGATAGGAGATGGGATTGCCGGTGTCCCCAACTTTTTCAGGAATTTGCGATTCCGCACTGTTATTCTGCCCGATCCCAAAACTTTAATCCGGTAATAACGATTGGGAAGTGCCTCGACCACTCGGCCCGTTAAATTCTATCGACGGCTGTTCGGGTCTTGTATAGAGACCGGGTCACCCTCATGAAGTGGCTGCCGGGTGCGTGCGATACAATTGTATCTTTCAACAATGCGCGCATTGTTGAAAGATACAATCGCACCGCACACAGTACTTTTTTTTCTACAATTACCAGTTAAATGTTTTCACCAGTCATGATGAACGACTGTACGGTCAATAAAACTATAATCTTTGGATGTCTATTTGGTCTCCGGAACCTCAAGTGGAACTCACATAGGGTATCCATTGCTAAAGATCCGATGAAAGTGGTCGGCTCCTTCTATTACTCTGGAAAGTATCTGATTCCTTCTGCTATGTTTGATCATTACAAGAATCAGATTAGGTAAAAAAAGGAGTATTGATGCTATATCTTAGCCGAAGCTGCTCAATTCTCACTTTCCGGCCTAAGAATAAATAATTTGCGTGCTCTTGTAGAGGTTGGCTGATTTGACATCAGGAAGAGTGACAACTGAAGTTTTCGGGACACGTAATGTAATTCAAAAATGTAACAGCAATGGCAATTATTATTTTGTGTTATTAACTCTGTTCCTTTATTGTTCTCTCTCGTGAATAAATTTTTTTCCTATTCTCTCTCACTCAGTATTCCCTTGTGTCACAGCGACTTTATTACTTCACTTGGAGTGAAATTATTAAAAAAGAAAAATCTTAATAAACCGACCGAAACGCTTCCCAAAATATACTTATGTGTGTGTGAGGAAAGCTAAAATTATGGATGAGTTTAATGTCTATTTCCAAAAAAACAAAAATCCAGACATGCATCCGTAATCAATACTTCAGTTTTGAATTTTAATTCCTTTCTGTTTGACTTTTTCACTGGAATTCTCAAAAATCAGCAAAAGCTGGAAGACACACGAATATTTTTTAATGCCGAATTCTGCCGTCCGCTCAAACGTTAACAAAGGTCAGAAACATTAAAAGATGTCACAAAATAAAAGGCCTGCGCAAAAAAAAAAAAAAATTAATCATGAATTAGAACTTCGTTAGGGATTTTACACAAATGAGAAGTATAATAGTACAAATATACTAACCTTCCTTCTCTTTATCCTCAACGTATTACATATTAACATACTGACTGTTGATAGAACCCCTGAGAAAGATTGTATCAAATGTCAAATCAGAACAACTGGAATAATAGTTGGGCAATATTTACATTGGACAATGTGCAAACATTATGGAAAATCTGTAAACAAACACTGGTATGAACATCACCCAGCACCGGTTACAGAAATAGAAGATGTAACCATTCTATGGAATTACACCATCTACACAGACAGAAAAATTGAAGCAAACAGGCCAGACATTATTGTTAAAAACCAGAAGGAGAAAACTTGTCTATTAAATTGATATGGCTTTCCCAGCGGATTGTAACATAGCAATCAAGGAATTTGAAAAACTGTCAAAATATAAAGACCTGGAAATGGAAATAGAAAAAATGTGGAAATTGAAAACAAGAGTTGTGCCAGTGATGGTAGGTGCACTTGGAATGATAAAAAATGGAACAAAACAACACATTGAAAGAATCCCTGGAAACCTCAGCTTAAGAGACATACAAAAAATTGTCTTATTAAGTACAGCCCACACACTAAGGAAAACATTATCTATATAATGCTAGGGATGATAGGGAAGATAGAAAAACATGAAATGGAGCCATAACAACACGCCACGACCTGCCTTAGGTCTCCCCGCAGACTTGGTTGGTAGTGAGACCAAAGCAGAAATCGAAATATGATGAAAAATGACATAATAATAATAATAATAATAATAATAATAATAATAATAATAATAATAATAATAATGAAAAATGACATAATAATAATAATAATAAAATAAATAATAATAATAATAATAAATAATAAATAATAATAATAATAATAATAATATGACATAATAATAATAATAATAATAATAAAAACAAGGCAGTCTCGTAGACGTGAAGATCCACCTTGGAAAAGAAAAATAGAAAAAGAAATCGAACAACTTAGAAGTGAATTATCAATACTGGATGAACTGAGTAGAGGAATAAATGTAAGAACTAGGAAAAGCAGAAGAGCCGAAAGAAAATATAACATCAGGAATGAAAATGAAGTCTTATCAAATAAAGAAAAAATAAAGCAAAAAATCCAACTGAAGGCTCAAAGAATAAGACGCTATGAGAAAAGAGCAAGATTTTACAGACAAAACAAGATTTTTCAGACTGATACAAAGAGATTTTACAGGGAAATAGGTAAAAAAAGAATTGAAGTGACAGTACCCCCCAGAATGGAAGAAGTCACACAGTTCTGGGAAAAGATATGGGCTTGCCCTAAAGAACTTAGCAAGGAAGTACATTGGATTACGCAAGAGATAGAACGAATGAAAAATAAACCCGAACAGACATGGTCTGGAATTACAGAAGATGATGTTAAATATGCACTAAAAAAAGCACACAATTGGAAATTCCCAGGTATAGATAAAATGCCTAACTTTTGGCTATATTATTTAAATGCAGCACATAAAAAACTAGCCAAAGAACTTCAAGAAATGGTTGACGATCCCACTAAAATTCCTGCATGGATGACCAAAGGAATTACATTTCTTCTACCCAAGAATGGTGACACAAACAACCCGAAAAACTACAGACCAATTACATGTCTTCCGACAACATATAAACTATTAACATCTATTTTAACAAAACAGACATATTTATTCTTAGAAAGAAATGACATGATACCGCTTGAACAAAAAAGGGTGCAAACGTAGCTGTTATGGTTGTAAAGACCAATTGCTGATTAACAAAATGATCCTGGAAAACTGCTACAGTACAAAGAAAAATCTTAGTACAGCCTGGATAGACTATCGAAAGGCATTCGATAGTGTGCCACATGACTGGATTTTAAAGACTTTAAATATATACAAGATATCGCCCGTCATCATCAATTTCATCAAACAGTGCATGTGTATATGGAAAACAACCCTTTACCTCAATCATATAAATGGAACCTATAAGTCTGATGAAATAAACATCAAAAGAGGTATATTTCAAGGTGATTCTTTATCTCCCTTACTATTCTGCATATCATTAATAGCACTAACCAGTCAACTTAATAAGACAGAATGTGGTTATAAAATAGGACAAAAGAAAATAAGCCGTCTATTTTACATGGATGACTTGAAGTTATATGCTAAGAATGATAATGAGCTGGAAGGTCTTCTGCAAACTGTAAAATGCTTCAGCGAAGACATTGGAATGAAATTTAATTTGAATAAATGTGCTAAAGCTACAGTTTTACGTGGATCAATACAAGAAACATCCTCAATTAGCTTAGACCCTGCTGTAACGATAAAAGAATTGAAACCAGAAGCTTATAAATACCTAGGTTTAAATGAGAGTGAAAACATTCACCATAAAAAAATGAAAGAAATAGTGCGTAAAGAGTACTATAGAAGGCTACGAATGATATTAAAAACTGAATTAAATTCACAGAACAGAGTTATGGCCATTAATAGCCTTGCAATCCCAGTTGTCCAATATAGCTTTAACATCTTAAACTGGACTCTAAACGACATCAGGCGAATGGATGCTAAAACAAGAAAGCTTCTTTCTAAGCATAAGATGCATCATCCAAAGGCTGATGTAGACCGTCTATACATACCCCGTAAAGAAGGTGGAAGAGGTCTTATTCAGCTGGAATTGTCATACAAGACAACAACTATTGGCTTACTAACATACATAGAAACAACAAAGGATTGGATGATACAATTAGTAAGGCAACATGAAGAAAGAAAGAAAAAATATTCAATAATAAAAGAAGGCAGTAAATTCAAACAAGATTTACAGTTAGTAGATTCTGTAGAAAAGCAGAACGGAAGCCAAGAGCCGGCTATTGCGGCAAAGAATATGAAAATGAAAGCCAAAGATAAAGCTCTTGAACAGATGAAACAGCGCTGGCAAGACAAACCTCTGCATGGCCAATATCCAGTACGTGCCAATAAATCCAATGTTGACAAAGTTAATACTCATCGATGGTTACGTGCATCTGGATTAAAGTATGAAACTGAAGGCTTTATTCTTGCAGTACAAGACCAAAGTCTTTTCACTAGAAACTTTCAGGCAAATATTATGCATAATAATATGGATCCAAAATGCAGGTTTTGTGATAAACACCAAGAAACAATAGACCACCTAATCTCAGGCTGTTCTGTGCTTGCCCCAAATGAATATAAAAATCGCCACGATAGAGTTGGGCAATATTTACATTGGGCAATATGCAAACATTATGGAAAAGCTGTAGACAAACACTGGTATGAACATCACCCAGCACCGGTTACAGAAATAGAAGATGTAACCATTCTATGGGATTACACCATCTACACAGACAGAAAAATTGAAGCAAACAGGCCAGACATTATTGTTAAAAACCAGAAGGAGAAAACTTGTCTATTAATTGATATGGCTTGTCCAGCGGATTGTAACATAGCAATCAAGGAATTTGAAAAACTGTCAAAATATAAAGACCTGGAAATTGAAATAGAAAAAATGTGGAAATTGAAAACAAGAGTTGTGCCAGTGATAGTAGGTGCACTTGGAATGATAAAAAAATGGAACAAAACAACACATTGAAAGAATCCCTGGAAACCCCAGCTTAAGCGATATACAAAAAATTGTCTTATTAAGTACAGCCACACACTAAGGAAAACTTTATCTATGTAATGCTGGAGATGATAGGGAAGATAGAAAAACATGAAATGGAGCCATAACAACACGCCACTACCTGCCTTAGGTCTCCCCGCAGACTTGGTTGGTAGTGAGACCAAAGCAGAAATCGAAATATGATGAAAAATGACATAATAATAATAATGTACAGACAAAAATTGAAGCAAATAGGCCGGACATTATTGTCAAAAACCCAAAAGAAAAAAACTTGCTTATTAATTGATATGGCTTGTCCAGCGGATTGTAACATAGTAACCAAGGAATTCGTGCGACTATAACAGAAATCGAATTATAACGAAAAATGTCATAATAATAATAATAATATCTCTACATGCCCTGTTCGTTTTCCGAAGCAAACATGTTGGTGTGGATCAATTCGCAACCCACCAGAAGCTAAGGTGTTCAGGAATTAATTAAGGGTGAAACTGAAGACTTTTTTTTTGTTGCACGTGATTATCGCCAGATAACACGCTACTACAAAAAATTAATATCATGCATAATGGTCAGTTAGTCAGTTGTACCATACGTGATACACGTTTAGGCGATCATGTCACTTTCCATTTATTACTGACTAGACAGAAGATTTTAACGCGTCATGTTATCATTTCTTTATGCGGTAGAGTAGTTCCAAACAAGGATATAAAAGCTAATCTGTCCTGCTATTCAACCCAAAGATGCAAGAGATGGCTACTTGCCTTTCCCAAGGGCATTTGCACGTAAATGAATGCAACTAATTCAACTGCAATTCGAACTCGGGTCTCCGATTTTTCATTCCGAGTCGATATCCATTGTCCACAATAAGAGCATTACCCCATAAAAATTTAGGTTCTGTAACTAATACATTGAAACTAATGATCACTTGATCTCAGAATACTCAATACTCAAATCCGAACGTTTATGACAGGGTAAGCATTGGAAGATATGAAATCACTGCGGGATAAAAACTTCAAACTGGTATGAAATTTTTCCTGAATTTGTAGTTGCGGGAACAGATGTTGCAATCTTCTGGGACTTTTTTATCAGCACATATCGAACAGTACAAGCAAATCATTCAAACATTATATTAAAAACAGAAAAGAAAAGTGAGAGAAAAGGTTTTTGAAAAGTTAGGAAAATAGAAAGTACCTGGAGATGGCAATAGAAACAGATTTGGCCCTTAAAAACTGAAATTGTTCCTGTTTTGGTTCGAGATTTGGATCTGATGAATTAAGAAACCATCTCTCCTGGAAATCAAAAAAATTGTTTTACCAAGTAGAAGACTTTTGCCTACAAGTTTGTAAAGGGAGATTATTCACTGCTTTCCTTTGCCATTCTTGCCTTTAGTATTTCCTGGGAGTGTTAAATTCTCCAAGCCTTCTTTCTGCATTATGTGACCTAGATAATTTAACTGTATTATTCTGATTCTATTTATATCTCATTTTTGTTTCTATTTTTCCTAAAACTTACTCATAACCCAAATGTTCAGACAGACATGTATTTCTGAAGATTAAAAAAACAAAAAAACTATGATATGAGTATACCAAGTGACGTCTAAAACATTTCTTAGAAGATTTTCGAAAAACTAAGCAAATACAAAGACGAAGATGGAAACAGGAAATTTGGCCCTTAAAAACTAAAACCGTTTCTGTTGTGGTTGGATCTTTGGGTCTGATAAAAAAAGGGAACTCAATAACAGAACAACGAATCCATGGAAATCGAAAATATCGTTCTACCAAACCAAGTTCAAATCCTGCGAAGAGATTTGTTCATTTAATTTTTTTATGTTTTTATTTTAATAGGTGCCTTTAGTTTAATTAAGTGGAAATGATAAAAATCACACCCTTTGCTTTCCTCAGGTCATTGGTTATAACAAATACAGATTAAAAGGAATTTTTGATAATAATAATAATAATAATAATAATAATAATAATAATAATAATATTGGTTTTTCGAAGTACACTACATACATCAAAAGGTCAAATATAAGTACCGACGAAGATCAGTGAGCATCAAATAGCTGATTTACCTGTTTTAATGAAATACATATCAACTCATGTAAAAGGAAATACTTAGGCTTTAAAAGTTATAGCCACTGGAATCTCCAGAGAATTCTTGAAATCCCTCACAATAACATTCAAGAAGTTCGTTATGGATCAAAACAGAATCCATTCAGTCTATGATGAAGCAAAGGGTACGTGCCAAAAACTTTGCAAAGTTCTAGGAAACAAGAAAGTGTCATTAGATACAAAGAAAAGAGTGCTGAAGCAATATGAATCCTCTTATATGGCAGTGAATGCTGAACATGCCTCACACAGATGAAGACATAAGAAAAATGTGGTTCTACAGAAAGATAAAGAGAATTCTATTGATATAATGCTTAACGAAGAAGTTTTAGAAAAATAGAAACAAAAGAACACTTAGGATCAGAAAGAGGAAGATGAAATTTTCTGGACGCAGAAAAGAAGGATTGGAGAGTTTGACATCCACAGGACATATTGAAAACAAAATGGATAGGGGAAGGCAGCGCTCCACCTACCTGACAAGCTTGTGCGAATGTATGTCAGAACGGCGGTGGGAGGCTTATCAAATAGAGAAACGGTGCTACGAGACACAAAAGATAGAACGTTGTGGAGAGCCATGGTCGCACACGCCCAAAACGATCTTGATATGAAAAGTGATAATGAATCAAATGGACAGTCCTATACATTATCGTCTCTTTTCTATTAATTATATTTTTTCCGGCAACCACGATAATTACCTTTATACAGACCGAATTGATGTTGACAATAATATTGATATTTGCAATGATTACAGGATGAAATCACAACCGAAAACGACGAAATGCTTCCGTTTAAATATCTGTTTTAAAGACGGCGGGAAAGAAAAATCAATTTCTAGTAATGGGACGACATTGTCATCTACTCATCTTGTATATTTGCAACAAACTACGTGGGCGAACTGATGCAAACGACTGCAGTTGCGCTGACCGATTCCACAGAAGCCGAGCATTGCTCATTAGGAGAAATCGTAGAAATTCTACACCCGAGACTCTTTATTTGGCCTTCATTAACGGAGATGGACACCCTTACACTGCAAGTATCCGAAGCAACGAATAAAGTAATTGGCTGGAATTTATGAGTCTGTAGCCAATTTCCATTCTTTTCTTTATTTTTAGTTATTTGGATAGACAGTCTTGGCTGAGGTTCGTTATATTTGAAATGATTGCTTTCCGACTATTGGTTAGACTATCTGTAGAAAGTGGTGAATGCTGCCAGAATAATGGCCGGTATTGCAGACACGGAAAGGAAACTACAAGACCTCCTACAGAAGGTATCGGAGGAGAGTGACAACAAAGGGCTACAAATAAACTTTAAGAAAACTGAATGCATGGTCATCAGCAAAAGGTGCAACCAAAAATGCCAAATACAGGTGGGGGATACCAGAATCAAGCAAGTACAAAAATTTAAATACCTAGGAAGTGTTCTAACAGGAGATGGAAAGTGCGACATAGAGATCCGAAGATGAATTGGCATGGCAAAGGACGCATTCCACAAACTGAGTAAAGTACTAAGACACAGGAAAATTTCACTAGAAACAAAGAAAAGAGTGCTGGAATGCTATGTGATGTTAGTTCTTCAATACGGCAGTGAATGCTGGACAATATAATTGAAAATGAGGACAAACTTGAAGCAGCGGAAATATGGTTCTACAGAAGGATGCTGCAGATATCGTGGACTGAGCATGCAAGCAACGATGAGGTGTTGGAAAGAATGGCAACAAAAAGGAAATTAATACTGAGCATCAGGAAGAGACAACTAAAGTTCCTGGGACACGCAATAAGGAAGGAGAGCTTGGAGAACCTGATACTGACTGGCCAGATAGAACGAAAAAGAGACAGAGGAAGGCAGCGGATAACATATTTGCAGGGCCTGATCAGGTGGATGACGGAACGGGGGTTGCGAGGTGTAACAGGAGCAAACATGCTAAGAGCCACAAGGGATAGGGAGACGTGGCATCATTGCATTCAGTATCAGTACGTATGGATGTGCGTTGTGGTGTAATGGATATCAGCTCCAAACCCGAAATTAGAGAGCCGAGTTCAAATTCCAGTTGAATTCACTTACGAGTAAATACCCTTAGAAAAAGTATTACTCCGTCTCTTTTCCCTTCAGCTATGGGTTAAATAGCTATTTATTTCTTTATTGCAGTGTACACTAGAATGTGCCTTGTAGTGTAATGGATATCGGCTTGAAATGAGAAATCGGAGAGCCGTGTTCGAATTCCAGTTGCGAGCAAATACTCTGGGGAACGGTATGAATCCATCTTTTCTCTCTCCAGCTATGAGTTGAATGGCAGGACAGATTGGTTTATGTATCTTTGGCTGGCAACCACTCTACCGCAAAAACTAATGGCAATCTACTGCCGGAAAATCTTCTGTTCAGTGAGTCATATCTCGAAAGAGACATGATCGCCCAAGTGTGTATTACGTATGGTACCTTTGACGTAGGTTGTATTATTGTGATCAGAATTTACTACGGTGCTTCCTCGATTACCTGGGCATTTTGAAATAGAGATTTAAAAACCTATTTGGATAACTCAAATTCCTGAAAACCTAAATTATCGAAAAATAATTTTAAATAAATCATCTACTTAAATAAATTTATCATTTACAAAAGAAAGCAAAAAATTATCGTCACAGAAAGTGTGGATAATTTTCTTCTTCTTCTTCTTCTTCTTCTTCTTGCGCCATTTCCTTCAGGACAGAAGCGATTATGGACTTGGCCCTGTCTCTTGTCGCTCTCAATATTTTTTATCTTGATATCTCTTTCAAACTACGCTTCACTATCCATTTGCTCAGACCTATCAAGCAGGTTTCGTGCTGCTTGCTCTTGTCTCTCCTTCCCACAATCCGTCCTGTGAGTATTAAATTCTCCAGGCCCTACTTCCTCATTATTTGTTCTAGGAACCTGATTTGTCTCTTCCTGATGTTAAATATGAGTTTTCTTCTCGTTTGCATCCTCTCCAACACCCCATGGTACTCCGTCCATGTTATCCTCAGCATCCTTCTGCAGAGCCACATTAATCTTGCTGCCTGAAGCCTCTCCTTCATACTTGATGAGATTGTCCAACATTCACTTCCATATAGAAGGACACATATCACATAGCAATCCAGCACTCTTTCCTTTGTTTCCAGTGAGATTTTCATGTCACTTAGTACTCTGGTTAGCTTCTTGGCCATGCCAATGCGTCTTTTGATCTCCATGTTGCACTTTCCATCATCTGTCAGAACACTTCCCAGGTATTTAAATTTTTTTACTAGTTTTATTTTACTTGTAGTTGGCATTTTGGGTTCTTCTTTTTGCTGATGACCATACATTCAGTTTTCTTGAAGTTTATGCTCAGTTCTTTCCTCTTACTTTGTTTTGCTACCTCCTATAGAAGGTCCTGCATTTTCCTTTCTGTGTCTGCTATTAGAACCATGTCATCCGCGTATATCTTATATTGTTGAGATTGTTGCCACCAATGCCAAATCCCGGCAAGGCTTTTATTTGTCTCATGATTGTTTGCTGTACAGGTTGAATAGATCTGGTGAAAAATTCATCCTCGTCTTATGCTCCATTCTATTTTTGTATACCTAAGTATTTAAATTCTATTCTTTGATAATATTTTTTTTAACAACTGATAAATTTTTTTCAAACCTAGATATCTTTGATTCTGTTTATTGGATAAAAATTAATTCCAAATATTACATGTTCTTTCTCATAGTGTGAAGTTTTTGAAAATTGACTCAGTCTTTACATGTAATTTAAATGGATTTTTTATCTATCTTATAATAGCCTATTGTACTCTATCCCTGAAGATAATAGAATCTAGTAACTTCAGTTTTACTGTATAAAGTTAATACATTAAAGTCAAATTTATATATATTTTTATGAGTTATGTATTTAAATCTCTTTACTAGTTTTATTTTACTTTCTCCAACTTGTAGTTGGCGTTTTGGGTTCTTCTTTTTGCTGATGACAATACATTCAGTTTTCTTGAAGTTTATGCTCAGTTCTTTCCTCTTACTTTGTTTTGCTAACCTCCTATAGAAGGTCCTGCATTTTCCTTTCTGTGTCTGCTATTAGAACCATGTCATCCGCGTATATCTTATATTGTTGAGATTGTGGCTGCTAATGCCGAATCCCGGCAAGGCTTTTATTTCTCTTAATTGCTTCGCTATACAGGTTGTATAGATCTGTTGAGAAAAGACATCCTTGTTTCATGCCCCTTTCTATTTTTGTATACCTGCAGAGTTCACTTCCTATCCGTACACAAACGGTTTGTTGCCAATATAGATTCTTGATTATCCTAAAGAATTTTACGAAAACTTAGAGGTTGTTGAGCATCTCTATCAAGTTTTTTTGTGTCGTACTTTGCGTAGTCTATAAAGCACAGATAAATGTCCTTCTTCATTCATATTAATCGTTCAGATAACATTTTAAGCATGAATATCGCATTCCTCGTTCCGGTGTCTTTAACGAAGCCACACTATTCTTGTTCTATCTCTGGGCCGATTCTGCTGCGCGTTTATCAGCATCCGGATGATGAGTTTTGTTGTGTGGCTCATTAAACTGATTGTTTAGTGGAGTTCACATTTTTTGCACCTGGCTTCTTAGGTAGTGTTATAAAAATTGATCTGCTTGCGTCTTTCGGTAAATTGCCGCTGTTGTAGATTTTATTTATTTCTGTGAGTCGATGTACGCCAAAGCCTTCCCAGACCATCAACATCTCTGTAACAATCACGTCTGGTCCTGCTGCTTTGTTTTATTTTAATATGGTCATTGCCGATTCAACTGCAATTTTTAATATTTATGGTCTATTCGTAATTTTGTGCATTGTTGGTTGCTCTCTCTTGTCATAGAAGAGATCTCCGACATACTCGTCCCATCTCTTCTTTTTCAAATATCTGCGTTGCTTTCATACATCCTGCTGCTGAGCTTATCTCCATTATTCGTTGTGCTCAGTCTCTCTACTTCTGCGCATTTGTCATTGAGCCATCTTTCTTTAGCCTTTGCTCCTTATTTCCTTGTGTAGTCTCTTGTATTCCGTTCCATATCTTGGTATCGTTTTCTGTCACTTATGCATCATCTCCAGAATCTGTTCAGTGATCCACTCGTTTTTATGCCGACGTGTTTTGTTTTTTTTCCTTTGCGATGATGTCGTTCGTTGGTGTCACTAGAGCTATTCTTAGTGCGTCCCAATTTTGATCTTCCATTCCCAGTGTGTCCTTCGTATATCGTTTTCACGCTCTCCGTATACAATCCCTGCAGGTTCGGGTCATTCATGAGTCTATTGTACTGCAGTCTTAGGGCTGTGTTAGGTTTCTTTAATCTCCTTAGTTTTATCCTTAGTTTGCATACGACTGGCAGGTAGTCGCTTCCGCAGTCCACACTTGGGTAGGCTTTGCAGTAAAGGACTGCGTTTCTGAATCTCTTGTTTATATTAATACAATCAGTTTGATTCTTAATTTCTCCCCCTGGACTTCTCCATATCCATAGTTTTCTTGGATGCTTCTTGGGTGCTCTTGGTTATTCGCTGTGCACCATTGGACCCATATATGAATCCATCTTTCTCCCCCGCCCCGCCAGATATAGGTTGAATATCAGAACAAATTGGGTTCTATAGCCTTGGTTGGCAACCGATGTAGCGCAAAAAGAAATGGCAACCTGCTGCGGGAAAATTTCCTGCCTCGTAAGTCCTGGACCAAAAGAGACATATGTTCGTCCAAGCGTGTATCACGCATGGCACTTAACACAATTATTGACTATTATACAAGATATTAACTTTGTAATCGCGTGTAAGTTTGGTTATAATCCTGTGCAACAAAAAAAAGTCTTCAGTTTCCCCTTAAGTCCTGAAATCCTTAACCTCAGGTGGGTTGTGAATTGATCAGAATCAGCATATTTGCACCAGAAAACGACTAGGTTGCATAGAGACATTATTATTATTATTATTACTGTGTCATTTTTCATCATATTTTGATTTCTGCTATGGTCGCACTACCAACCAAGTCTGCGGGAGGACCTAAGGCAGGTCGTGGCGTGTTGTTATGGCCCCATTTCATGTTTTTCTATCTTCCCCATCATCCCTAGCCTTACATAGACAAAGTTCTCTTTAGTGTGTGGGCTGTACTTAATAAGACAATTTTTTATATATCTCTTAAGCTGGGGTTTCCAGGGATTCTTTCAATGTGTTGTTTTGTTCCATTTTTTATCATTCCAAGTGCACGTACTATCACTGGCACAACTCTTGTTTTCATTTTCCACATTTTTTCTATTTCAATTTCCAGGTCTTTATATTTTGACAGTTTTTCAAATTCCTTGATTGCTATGTTACAATCCGCTGGACAAGCCATATCAATTAATAGACAAGTTTTCTCCTTCTGGTTTTTAACAATAATGTCTGGCCTTGTTTGCTTCAATTTTTCTGTCTGTGTAGATGGTGTAATCCCATAGAATGGTTACATCTTCTATTTCTGTAGCCGGTGCTGGGTGATGTTCATACCAGTGTTTGTTTACAGATTTTCCATAATGTTTGCACATTATTATTATTATTATTATTATTATTATTATTATTATTATTATTACACCATGTCACAAACATTTAATTTTTCATCAAGAGATAGTATTCTGCTTTAATGTCCTACAATAATTATCTTATGATATAATAAGAAGAGTAACCAATTCTGATAACTGCTTTGATATTATATCTTAGACCGGCAAATCCTTACGTTTTAATTTTGATAGCTGAACGTTCATAACGGAAACGTATGTTATCTAAAAGAAGGAAACCGGACGTAAGAACGAATCATGGGAATTGATGTAAAGCTTTCTTGAACACCAAAAGAAGTTATTTGCAATAAACACAATATCATTCATAAAACCTTCTACGAACGTGGTGTATGAAAATGTTACCATCATGAATCTTCTACAGAAGGAAATTACTGGAAAGTAATTGACACTCACCTAAAGCGAACTGAATATAAAATGCTCCTCTTACCAATAACAATTCCACCGAACTTCTCTACGGCATCTGACTTCATTGAACTTTTGTCCTTTTGAACTTTATATTTTCACTGGGGTCATCAGGATGCTGTGACGTTGAAGCACCGACCCTGGTACGATCATCAAAATTAAGCAACATTGAGCCAGGCCAATTGAATGTCAAATATTTCTATGTAATCTGATCTGTCTCTTTCAGATCCATCGTATAATTGTCCTTTTTATATTTGTTTATATATCCGAGTTGTGGTATTGTAATTATTTACATTATTTTGACGGTTGTCCTCATCTTTTTTTGCTATATTACTACGTTTCGCCTGTTGTACGTGCCAGCGTTCTTCATGATCTGTCTATATTTCTTGTGCTATTGTATTATTAACAGTACTTACATCGTTCGGAGTGATGTCCTCACCTTTTTACCATATTCACGACCTTTCAGCCGTTGTACACTCCGACTTTTCTCAGGTGATTTAGACTTGAACTGAGTCTTTTATTTCTTTCACTGATTGTTTTCGTTCCATGAGTCATGCCGCTTCCATATGTCTCAGTTATCTCCATTTAACTCAGCTGTTTGAGTTTTTTCTTCCTATCTGTTGCAGCCAGGTATTGAACTCACAAGTTTTGGGGTCAAGTCACTGAATCCAACCAACGCTTGTATATAGTGCGTCATGTGTACTTGAGAACAATCTATTCCAATGAATGAAATAAAAGGTTCAAAAGTTCGAATCACCTGAAGAAGGTCGGAGCGTACAACGGTTGAATTGAAACGTCGTGAAGATAACAAAAAGAGTCCAAACAATATAAATAATCTTTTTTGTTTCAATTTTTCTTCGTTGCTTACGCGTTCCATCCATGTAATTCTTAGCATCCTCCTGTAAAACGAGATTACTGTTGCCTTCAGTTTTCTTTTCATACGCAAGATGTGTGTCCGGCATTCACTGTAATACACGAGGATTGATATTAAGGAAAAGTTGTCATCATTTATCCATCACATCCAGATGGTGCATAGGGCAGCAACTTTTTGTTGCTGTTTCCTGTAGCAAACTGTTTTTTTTACGAAGGCAGGGTTGTTAACCCAAGCACCCAACCCTGGTGAACCGGTGGACCAATCTTGGTCCTTACGTTTATAGCATCGCCCATTTAAGTACTGACCAGGCTCGATGTTGCTTAACTTCGGTGATCGGACGGGAACCGGTGTATTCAACACGATATAGCAGTTGTAGGTTCTCTTAAATTGCATATTGACTTACTTGACGTTGCTCACGATAAGTCGTCATAGGATGATCGCCATTGTAACAATCATATCGATAGAAATGACAATCAGTGTGAGTCTGTTTTCACTTTTTTTTAACGTGTTTTAGGATTTGCCAGCTGTTTCTGCTTCTTCCACTCTCTGATCGCGAGTGAACCAGCGACTGGATGTAGCTAAGAATGGAATGAAGTTGGCTGAGCGTGGCTAATGCTATCAAATCTAATCGATCAGGGCAAAACTCTTGGAAAATAGCAAGGAAAAGGAAAAGAGTATCCTTTGAAAATGGAGCCAAGATTTTTCAGCTGACCAACTTTGAAGTTATTTGTAAATAATCGCCGTCTAAGTAATATTTTTAAATTTTCTTTCTTTCGTTATTTCTTTCCTCATTCTTTCTTTATTAATTATTCCAATTTTTTTCTTTTTTTCTCATTCTTTCTTTTTTCATTTCTTTCTTTCTTTCTTTCTTTCTTTCTCTAGTCTTTAGCTCTTTCTTCTTTCTTTCCTTCCGCGTTTTTTTTTTCATTATTTCTTTTCACAGTTTTCTTTCTGTCTGTCTTTCCTCATTCTTTCTTTCATTCATTATTCTCCCTATTCCTTCTTTTCTCGTTTCTTTCTTCATTTATTTCCTCGGTATTTCTCTCTTTCCTTACTTTTTCTGGTTTTATTTCCTAATTCTTTCTTTCCTCGTTCATTTTTTCTTTCTTTCCTCATTCTTTATGCCTTTCTTTCAAGTACTTTCCTTTATTCTTTCTTTCTTTCACATTCTTTCTCTTTTTCCTTTTCTCGTTCATTTTTCCTGTTTTTCTTTCTTTCCTCATTCTATCTTTTTTTCCCAACATTTTTCTTTCAGTCTTTTTTTCCTTATTCTTTCCTCGTTTTCTTATTATTTTTTCTTTATTTTCCCATTAAGTATTTTCTTATTCTTTCTTTTTTTTCAAATATTTTCTCTCTTTCTCTATCTCCTCATCCTTTCTTTCCTCTTTCTTTATTTCTTTATTTCCTCAATCATTCTTTCTTTCCTTCATTCATTCATTCTTTTTTTCCTTATTCTTTCTTTCTTTTCTGCCTCATTCTTTCTTTCTTATTATAGTAATTCTTCAAAAAGTCTTATTCATTTGCTGTTATTTTTTTCTTTTTTACTTTTTTCAGCTTCACATTTTTTTTTGTTTCATTTCAGTTTTTTTTTTTATTATGCAGATTCCAGCGCTGACCTCTTGTTTATTTTTCTTTCATCCCTCTATTTTTCAATATTTTTGATGAAAAATTCTGGTCTTCTCTTTTTTTTTTCTTTCCTTGTTCGGGACTTTTCTTATGCAAGGTTTTGCGTCTTTTGACAAGTTGACTGCTGATGAAGGAAAACGAGAAGAAAGACTAACCATCAGTCGTAAAAAGACAAACGGTATGATTATTGGCAAGTGGCAAAGACCAAGATGCGAGATACGAATTGAAGATGTCAAAATCAAATAAGTATAGAGTTCAATATCTGGGAATTGTTTTAAAAAAAGGGCAGAAAATGTCATAGCGAAAGGTGAAGGTGCTTTGTAATAACAAAGGATAGAATGTCAAGATTTAAACAGGGAAGCAAGAAGATTGCATTAGAAACAAAGAACATTGCTTAATTGTTGTGCAATATCAATGCCTTGTTTATGGCATTAACTTCTGGACAATCGCCTTATAGATGAAAAGCAAACTGGAGACAACAGACATATTCTTTATATTTTTATTAACGAATTGTTATTCTGACGCCAGTCAAAAGATAACGAAAGATAACGAAAGAAGATTCTAAGAAACAATGCATGAGGTATATGGAAAAATGGATCTCATTGAATTGTTTTTTGTTTTTTTTTGTAAATTGATTAAAATAAGCATATTCAAGATTATTCAGCCTCATTTTCACAGACTGGAAATTAATGATACAGGAAAAGATCTAAGTTTTCTCCCCTTTCTGAGCGTTTTCACCTTAAGATACTTCCTTTAGAATGAATGTAAGCAGGGTTTGTCTAGTAGCATGATAACTTTCACTTCTAGATTGGAGTCAAATAAACAGTATCATTTAAAATCTTCATCATTTCTCGTCAGAAGGATATTAGCCGCCGTGATCCAGTTTAAAGTACTTAATGTCGATCTTGGATTAAAGATTGTAACTGTCTGCCAATAATGGGAGTGATTACAAAGACATTTCCAAGGAGTTTCGATTCTTACAGCTATCAACATATATCACTAGAGGTTTAAATCACTTCTGCATTAGTTAAGCATCTCACTTTGCAAATATTTCTTTCAGACAAACAATATGGCATTTTCTTCTGTAGGTGAAGAAGTGATTCTTCCATTGCGTGTTTCTTTTCAGATGTCGCAGGTCAACCAGTGTCGCTATAGGGTGCGTGTTTTTGGACGTCGTCGGGGGTTACCCGTGAAGAAGTCGGGTGCGTGTTCCATGAACGTCGAGGATCACCAGTGTAGCTATAAGGTGCATCAGCCATGCTTGGTACAAGGCCAATTTCAAACATAGCCGACAATCACCGCATTTAAAGATATCATCAAGTTGTTGAAAAATAAGTGGAATTTTGTTTGCTGAACATTAAAGAGCCACAAGGGATAGGGAGACATGGAGAGCCATGATCGCCTACGTTCTGAAGGGACAGGGCACATAGAAGAAGAAAAAGAAGAAGAAGAAGAAGAATATTCGATGAGAAACAGGTAATGAGTTAAGGATATCAAGAGTTGAAGAAATATTCGTAGTAGTAATTTGTTGGAAAGAGCTTATGCGAACGTATGTATGCATAAGCGTTCGTTTGGTAGGAATGTCTTTGAATGGAGAAGAAGTAAAAGGAATCAGCACACGAGAAAGAAGGAGAACGAGAACGATATGCGGTGCGACCTTATGTCCGGATCGTGGTTGAAGTTTCTCCCTTTACATTTTAGTGTGTCGGCTCACTCGCTGCTCCCATCTCTGACTGACTGACGCTGATCGAAATCATTTACAGTCATCTAGATTTTTCGCACTAGATTGCTAAGTCTTTTTAGTCTTGCAAATTACTCCCATTGGTCAAAAAATCAATTTAACATCTACTCGCAAAATCCGGTTTCGACTTTTTCTTTAAACGCGTAGGTCATTCTTTGTTCAATTTGGCAAACCAGAATTTCACACATCATTAAGAATTTTGTAAAAGTGAAGAAGAAGGTTGCTTTGAATTCTTCATTTCCTATCCCACATAGGTCAATGCCAATATTTCGACGGTTTTTGTTGAAAGAGCCTATCAAGCATTAGATAAGAAAGGCAAAACTCGATCTGTTGCTTCAGATATCTTGAAGGTTTTGGACAGGGTTTTGTCATGTTGGTCTCTTTCACAAAATTATGGTATTTTTGTCTGATTTTTTTATTTGATTCAGTCATTCTTATGTTAATGAAAAGTGTCTTGAACGTCCACTCTTCAAGATCTGCTTTACTTTAAAGCCGGTAATCCTCAGGGTTATATCCTTGGACCTAATTTGTTCTTTATTTTTATCAACGACCCTCTCAGTGACACTCGTTATCTACTCAGTATCTATGTTGATTGCACCACAATTTACTCTTGTCTTACTTTTATCGAACCTATAGTAAAAAGGTTCGATAAATTCAAATTGTGAGCTGATCTCGAAAATGACCTTCAGGCTGTTGTTAACCAGCGCAAGAAATCACTTTTTAATTCTAACACCTCCAAATCTGTGCAGGGCCAGGAAGTTTTTCCCGTCTGAAACAATCCTGCAAATATACAAATCTACCATTCGCCCGTGTATTAAAAATTGCTGCCATATCCACCTAGGTATCCTTGACAAAATCCAACGGAGAATCTGTAATTTGATCGATCCCGACTTGGCAGCAAGGATACAGTCGCTTTCTCGCCGACGTAGTATTGCTTTCCTGTGTCTCTTCTACAAATGCTTTCTCGGCTTCTGCTCAGATGAACTTAGGTCACTGGTACCTCCTATATATGAATTTCCTCAGCCAACAAGATTAGCAACTAGGTCCCGCTCTTTTACTGTGAAATCGATGAATTGTAAATGTAAATTCTACTCCATCAGCTTCTTTTCAAGCATTTCCCGCCTGTGGGATTCCATTTTGCTTATTTGCTTTCCCGACAGCTACAATCTTCAAGAATTCAAATGTAAAGTCGATGGTCATCTCCTGTCTCACTAACTTGCATCCTCTCTCTCATGCTCTTTTCTCCGTCCACTCCACTCTTATCAGTATTCTCATCATTTTCATACCCTCTTCCTGACACCCCCTGTAACCTGTCACTATTTTTCATAACATTCTTACTATGAAACCCACTGCACAACAGTAGCCCAGGATCCTCGAAGAGTCGAGATGCAAGTTCAGTAGGGTTCGTTAAGCCGTAGAAAATAAATCACTCAGTCATCAATTAAAGAATATCAGTCAGTCAGTCAGTCAGTTAAGTGCCATACACGTTTGGGCGATCATGTGTCCAAAAAGACATGACTGACTGGGCAGAAGATTATCCTGCAGTAGGTTGCCATTGCTTTCTGTGGTAGACTGGTTGCCGACCAAGGCTATGGAACCCAATCTGTCCTGTTATTTAACCCATAACTGGAAGGAAGAGACGGATTAATACCTTTCCCAAGGGTATTTGCGCGTAAGTGAATGCAATGAATTCGGCTGGAATTCGAACTCGGCCCCCTCCCCGATTTCTCGTTCCGAGCCGATATCCAATGCACCACAACGCATATATTTTTATATTAAAGAATATAAGATACCTAAAACTAAAGAAATAATAAATGATAAAACTATTTTTAATAATGTCATCTCAATCAACTTTCTGCCGCACCACACACACACACACACACACACACACACACATATATATATATTCAATGTGTGTGTGTGTGTGTGTGTGTGTGTGTGCGCGCGCGCATTTGTGTGTGTATGTGTAATATAACTATTTCAAGGCCAAGGATACGCTCCAATAACGTTTGAAGTAATGGAAAATATCCGAATAAAAATAAATCCATTCTTATTAGTCGCAATGACATCTTCATCTAGGCAATATCTTACCCATTATGTGGGAGGTATTTATTGGATGTTTATGTAGGAATCAGAGCCGTTTTAACGCATTGGTCTAATGGGCACTTGCAGGGTGGGGGGGCCACGAGCCCCATGCTAACATTTATGAAATGATTTGTGTTAAGAAATACTAAAAATAGAAAATACACTGATGAAAATATATGTTATAACAGAAAGGTCCGTTTTTCATTGGCGTTAGTTCTCGAATAATAATAAAAAAATTGGGAGGATGTCAACTTTTAACTTAGAAGACACCTGAAATGGTGAGGGCTTTCTTCATAAAAAGGAGCCCATCTATATGAATAGAAGTACTGGTTTATCTCTAGAGTTCATTCCACGTGCCGACAATTTCGCTATCACGGAAAATATCAAGGAACTGGCCCTGATCCCGACGATCAGTCTTCGCACATTTCTAGCACAGAATCGCCGGTAGAACTCTCATTTCTTTCTTTAATATTTGTGACCAAGTCTACCGTTTACTTTCTGTTAGAGATAATATTATCTTTTATTTTTTCTCTAGATTGAATTAATTCTTTAATTTTCCGTTGAATTTTTTCGTAATATATTTATATTATAACTTTTCTAAAAATATTATTTTTGATTGTTATAATACTCTATATAGTATTTTTTTATTCTCATCTCTCATCTTTTATATTTCATTTTTCCTCTCTCTCTCTCTCTCTCTCTCTCTCGCTCTTTCTCTCTCTCTCTTCTCTGTTTGTCGAAACTGTAACAAAACGGGAGGCTTACTCTAAGCTTGGATGCTCATTTCCAAGCAATTTGATTAATAATTTTCTCATTCGATGTTCATTTCATAACAACAAAGTAATTAATATTTCTCTTTATATATATATATATATATATATATATATATATATATATATATATATATTTGATAAAACTGACTTTGTATTTGTGTTTGTGTTTGTGTTTGCTTAAAATGTTGTTTTGAGTTGAAGAATTTATTTCTTCATTTAATTCGGATAAATAATTTCATTTATTAAAAAGCAGAGTTACTGCAGCTAGCTAAATATTTATATTTAAACATTAATGCAAATATGAAAAAAGCAGAAGTAACATTAGACCTTACTAATAACAATTACATGATTATTAGATATATGAACCCAAGGTATAGGGCTATGCATAGATTATCAGTGACTGAACCTGAGATTCAATCACAACATTGAACACTTGTAAGGTAAGCACAGAGTAGCTATTTGAGATTATGAATTTATGATGCAGTACTAATTATCAGGTATTAATGTTTTGTGAATATATGAATGAATAAGCGTTTTAATTTTGCAAGTCGAGAAAAGTGTTTGATATTGTCCTGTAGACCTATACATATATGAGGCTTGATTAGGTCCAGACACCCTAGATTCTTTGTCTTGCTCGGCAGTCTTTTTTTTAATCAGCTCACAGTAGAGAGTTTTTAGTAAGAATGCTGTTCGTACAATTAAAAGAAGGAAAAGATTCATTATGGAAGCAGAATATTTAAATATTTAGATGTTGTTGCAAGCACACATATGATAAAACTCTACATCCTGGTGTGGAAATAAATACTAAATATTTAAGAAATATATTTCTTGGTCAATAACCCTTTTAGCATAAATGAAACGTAATGCTTTGAGTGGATCACAGAAGATAGCTGCAGAAAAGTAAGAGAAAACAGAAAAAATACTTCCAAAATTATAATAATGGCTCAACACAGGTGCAACGACAGACAGTCTTACCATTCTTTCAGATAAATCATCCGCATCTACTTCCATTCCTGATACCAATCAACCAGTTTCAGTAGATATACTGTCATTGCCTGTTTCTGCTGATAACATTTTACAAAAGGAAATACCCAAATATGTAACAATAAAGGAGTTCTCAATCCAAGAGAAATCCGAGGCTATGAAACATTAATGATACTAACACAATCGATTACTAAACAGGTAGAAAATATGAAAGCGAACTATTTATCAAACAAGGTGTTCAAACGTGAACTGCGAAATGGTGACTGTGTTAAATTGCAAATTGTTATATTCTATTCACCGTTCCAAGTTCGGTTTTTACTGCTTTGTATGCCACTTAATTACTCAAGAAAGAATATTAATTTGCTACATCTGTAGAACATGAAAATGGAGAAGAATATCGAAAGCACTTGACAGTATATTTGATACGGCTTAAAATAACCGGAAGTGTGGAGGATTGCCTGTGGTGAAAATTAGATTATTGTGTCAACAAAAATGGCAACTATTTAGGTATACCTGCGCTGCTGACTGAATTTGATCTTTTCTTGAAAAAACATCTCAAAATGTATGAAAATCCTAGTAAAGGGAATCCGTCATATTTATCTGCAAATACTTGCGGGAATCTATTGAATTAATGGGGCTACACATTCTTTGCACTCTTCTCGAAATAGTGTAAGTGTCAAAGTATAATTCAGTAGATTCCACTTCCGACATCGCACAGATCAACTGGCATTTACTGTCTGATCTATTAAAGACCCTGAGCCTGTGGAACGTTTCTTGATGCTTATGCCCATTTTTTCTCATAGAGCAAAGGATCTAACAGACACTGTTGTGGATTTTTTTAATGAGAATAAAATTTCACTATCAAACTGGTGTGGCCAGTTATGCTTCAGATATATCTGAACGATATATTGGATTGCATGCACAACTAATTCATCACCCGCGAATTAGCATGGCGAAGGAAGCATTCCAGAAGTTGAGTAAGGTATTAAGAAATAGGATAATTTCGCTAAAAACAGGAAAGAGAGTACTGGATTGCTACGTGCTGTCCGTCCTTCAATATGGCAGTGAATGCTGGACAATACCATCAGAGATGAAAAAAAACTTGAAGCAACTGAAATGTGGTTCTACAGAAGGATGCTGCGAATATCATGGATCGAGCATGTGAGCACTGATGAGGTCTTGGAAATGATGGAAATAAAAAGGAAATTAATACTGAGCATCAGAAAAAGACAGCTGAAGTTCCTGGAACACGCAATGGAGAATCTGATACTAACAGGCCAGATAGAGGGAAACAGAGACAGGGGAAAGCAACGGATAACATATTTGAAGGACCTAATCAGGTGGATGACGGAACGAGGATAGCATGGTGTAACAGGAAGAAGGCGTGCTCAGAGCCACCAGGGATAGGGAAACGTGGAAAGCCATGATCACCTACGTCTTGAAGGGACAAGGCACATAGAAGAAGCAGAATGAGTTTGCCATATATATTCCCTGTATTATTCTCAGCCTGAACTTGGTGAGAGTAAAGCAGCAGTGTTGTCTCCAGACTGTAAAATTCTTTGACTTTGTTCAGCATTTGTATTCATTTTTTGCTGGTTCTACTTTTCGTTGGAATATATTGACATCATCTCTGGGTAAAGATTTCGAAATGAAGCGTTTGTCTGACACAGGATGGTCAGCACATTTTGATGCCGTCCATGCTCTGTATGGGGGTTCCGAGGGAAATAAAACATGCACTGGATTCTCGGTCAGCTGACAATGAACAGCAAGTGAATACAAGGAGGTAGAAGGATTGAAAAAAAATAGAAAACCTGGAAGCTATCGTTCTCACAATTCTTTGGAATTATATGACAGAAAGAATGAAAAAAAAAAACGACCAAAGTCATGCAATCAAAGGATGTGAACATCCTTGTTATGTGTCACGAATCTTCTTTAAAAAGCTATCTTCGGGAAATTAACGGCAAATTTAGAGAATATGAATTCAAAACTAGGAGTATGTGCCCAGATACAGATTACAGTAATTGGAAAAATGATACGAAAATGAAGCGTGCGTTTCAATAGATATGATGAATCAGCAAGAGGCTTATTCACAGATTGAAAATTTGTTTTATTTCTAAAGTTTATTAAAGAACATTAGTTCTGACGCACTGAAGAAACGTTTAAATATTTGGCTAATATGTATTCCAAAGACCTGGATTATGAATGTGAACATTTCAAGTCCTTCATGACTCTTGATGAAAATTGTGAGAAACTCTCCCTGCTCTGAACAGATAATTTGAAATCTTTATTGCCGAATATTGAAATTGCACTCAGAATGTTCACGTGCCTGATGGTGTACATGATAACATTGTTTCAAAACTGAAACTTATAGAATATCTGGGGACAGCAGCATTTGAACTGGCTTTCACTCATGTGCATGGAAAATGACATCCTATTCCTGAAAACCATCGATTACGAGTCAATAATAAAGCCTATTTCTGAAAAGAAATGATGCAAATGTTTGTTATAATAAGTTCGTAGTAATTTTATAGTATGCCAACTGTTATGGTTTATAAAATGGCGGGTGTTCTAAAAATAGAAAAAGATAGACACACTGACGCCAAGAATTCAAAATTGGGCGGCAAAATAAGGAACCGTTTCTTTTCGTAGGAGTAGGAGTAAGAAGTAGGAGTTAAGGACTAGTTTTGTGTAGGAGATTTGAAAAGAGGAAGACGCTACTCAGTTGACCACTAGAGTCCAGAAGGAATAGGCTCGTTTACTACTAGCATCCCACAGTGAAGAGAATTTAGCTAGTCTGCTCCGATATCCACACAAAATTTAAAGGTTTGTAACTTGATGTAAAAAACCTAAAGTTTTATACCAAAAATAAACATCATTAATTCAAGTTTGTGTTATCTTCTAATTATACCAAAACGAAGCAACACAACAAATCTGTTTTTGTTTTTTTTAGTAATTTTTTTTCTCATCAATGTCTTTTTTTGCAGCGATCGAAAAATATTCGGTTGTTTCAGATTGAGGTGAATATAGCAGGTGGAACAGAACAGACCAACCGACTTACAGTATGTTTTCCTGTGTTATTCTTTCTGCATGTTGAATTGCGTTGTTTTGGAGGGGAAAATATTTTCTCTCCAACCCACCGTGTACGCTGCCACTACAGTTAAAAATCTAAGCTATGTTAGTATACTCCAAATTTAGTTAGTTATCTAAGCTATGTTAGTATACTCCACGCACGATTAGGGTGATATCCTTGTGATTTAAATTAGTTTCCAAACACCAAAATTACTCATGAAGCAACCTAAGCTTACATACCACATAATTAACATAACATCGAAAAACGATGGATTTATTGTGATATTATCACTTATGCTTTTTTTTAGATGTTAGTTCTTAATGTCTGTGTAACTTACTGGGTATTATTGTATTTTTCGAGCCGTGTGTATTGTTCAAGTGTTTATCACGTTAATTACTTGCTGCTGTACAGCATGCTTTAATGTTTTAACACCAGTTTTATTAAAATAATGTCAATAAAAGAAATCTATGTTTTACATTATAGATCATTGACTTTTTATTCCTCTGAGTGGTTGTCGTAGGAGCCTAGCGCACTGGTTTGTCCAAGGACCCATAATACAGTTTTTTTTGGTTTTTTTTTTTAATCATCTCACCCCAAGCAAGGCATTCCACTGCCACTATTGCGCATGGGGCTACATAGGGGAAGGTAAAGAGAAGGAGTGGTTAGACATAGGGAACGTCAGGAGGAAGGTGACAGATGAGTAAGGATACCGAGGATGAGGGTTGGGCAGATGAGAAGAGTGTTTCATAGAATGGGAGCAGGTTAGTGTGTTAGGAGGTGTTTATTGACCTTACATTTAAACTCCTGGAGATTGTAGCCGTCGGGGAAGCAATCGTGTGGAAGAGAATTCCACAGTCGGGAAGTGCGAGGAAAGAAACTCTTGGAGCAGAAGTTGCGGTTGCATTTTATCGGTTTCACTGTAAAAGGGTGGGATCTAGTTGCTAATCTAGTATCTCGTGCAAATTCGTATTTAGGGGGCACCAGTGATCTCAGTTCAACGGAGCAGAAGCCGTGAAAATATTTATAGAAGAGACACAGGGAAGCCACGTCGCGCCGGTGGGAGAGAGACTGCAGGCGGTCTGCCAAGTCGGTATCTATCACATTACAGACCCTCCTCTGAACCTTATCAAGAAGCCCGAGGAGAATAGCAGGGGCACCCAAACAGATATGGCAGCAGTATTCAATGCACGAGCGGATGGTAGATTTATATATGGTGCAGGATAGATTTAGACGGAAAAACTTCCGGGCCCTACACAGAGAACCGACTTTCATAGCAGCGGATTTAGCAATGGATTCGATATAGTCATTCCATTTGAGGTCCGCTGAAAGTGTGAGACCAAGGAGGCGTAGTGTTTTACTCTCTGGGAGGCAAGCCTGGTCCATGCTAATGGGAGTTACGACAACCCTGGTGGGAAGTATTTCTGCTGCACCCTATATAAATAATAATAATATATATGTATATATGTATGTACATAGATATACGTGTGTGTGTGTGTGTGTTCTAAATCGTCTGTACGCGTGCGTCTTTATCTTTTGTCCATAAATTATCTATATTTTAAAATCCATAAAAATGAGAATTTATGGCTTTTTAAGAGAGTGACAAGAAAGGACTACAAATAAACTGCAAGAAAATCGAATGCATGGTCATCAGCAAAAAGGGCAGCCCAAAATGCCAAATACAGGTGGGGGATACTAAAATCAAGCACGTACAGAAATTTAAATACCTAGGAAGTGATCTAACAGAAGACGGAAAGTGCGACACTGAGATCCGAAGGCGAATTGGCATGGCGAAAGAAGCATTCCAGAAGTTGAGTAAAGTATTAAGAAACAAGACAATTTCACTAGAAACAAAGAGGAGAGTACTAGATTGCTATGTGATGTCGGTACTTCAATATGGCAGTGAATGTTGAACAATATCTTCGAAGATTAGGGAAAAACTTGAAGCACCTGAAGTGTGGCACTACAGAAGGATGCTGCTGATATCATGGACCGAGCATGTGAACAATGACGAGGTTTTAAAAAGGATGAAGACGAAAAGGAAATTAATACTGAGCATCACGAAGAGACAACTAAAGTTCATGGGACATGCAATGAGGAAGGATGAATTTGAGAACCTGTTACTAACAGGCCAGATAGAGGAGGGAAAAGAGACAGAGGAAAGCAGCGGATAACATATTTGAAGGGCCTGATCAGGTGGATGACGGAACGAGGGTCGCGTGGTGCAACAGGAGAAAGCGTGCTAAGAGCCAATTCTCAGATTCTAATTATGTGCATTGGTGTATCTTCTCATCACTGGTGGATATGGCTTGGTGTATACTTTGCTTAAGATCATTGAGGTCTTGATCCTTTGTATAAAAGTCTCTGTACTTAACGTAGGAATCTATAGGAGTTGGATCTAGTGACCTGGCTGAGCAGATAACTGGGCTCCCTTTATCTATATACCAGTTTGAAAAGTTTTCATTAAGAAATTCACAATCAACCACCCTCAACGAGATGATTCTTTATCCTGCTGCAAATAACTGTCCCTCCAGGTTTGGGGGTTGGGTGCCGGGCTAACAACCCTGCCCCGTAAAAAACAGTTTGTTACAGAAACAGCAACAAAAAGTTGCTGCCCTATGCACCATCTGGGTGTGATGGATAAATGATGAAGATGATGATGATTGCTGCCCTATGCACCATCTGGGTGTGATGGATAAATGATGATGATGATGATGATGATGATTGCTGCCCTATGCACCATTTAGGTGAGATGGATAAATGATGATGATGAAAGTAACTGTTGATTGCAACTGAGGTACTACAAGTTTTCGAAAATGATCAAGGAAATTCTAATGGATGCATTAAACAGTGGAAATTGTATAGATAATCTATGGAAACCTTGTATATTCAGTCAGTTAAGTGCCATACGTGATACACGCTTGGGCGATCATGTCTCGAAAGAGACATGACTGACTGGGCAGAAGATTATCCTGCAGTAGGTTGCCATTGCTTTCTGCGGTAGACTGGTTGCCGACCAAGGGTTATAGAACCCAATCTGTCCTCTTATTTAACCCATAACTGGAAGGAAGAGACGGATTAATTCCTTTCCCAAGGGTATTTGCGCGTAAGTGAATACAATGGATTCAACTGGAATTCGAACTCGGCTCCCCGGTTTCTCGTTCCGAGCCGATATCCACTGTACCACAACGCACATCCTATGCGGGTGAAAGTCTTCCCGAAAGGCACCGGATCCGTAAGTCTCGCTTCTTCACGGACAACCAGCAGCGGCACAGCAACGATCTTGGTGTTGGGCGTGGCGCCTCCTAGTTAGTGGTAGTGGTCGTCGTGTGGTTTCGGTCGTGTCCTTCTTACCGGGCCCCTGCAAGTCCTGCCTTCCTGCCTGCCTTATATATTATTTAACCTAAATAATAAGTAAACAGTGAATATAATAAACACCTAAAGCATTTATTTCAACAAATAAAACAATAAAAAAATATAATGCAATAAAAACAATAAATCCATAAACAAAAAATAAGCGTAGTACTAGACTAGCAACTATGCCTCATAATTTTACTGCTGAAATTGCTAAATGTAATGTAGTTTCTTATTTACACTATTTATATTCCGAGAAACCGAGGAACCGAGTTCGAATTCCAGTTGAATTCCTTGCATTCACTTACGCGCAAATACCTTTGGGAAAGGTATTAACTCGTTTTTTCCCTCCAGTTATGGGTCAAATAACAGGACAGATTGGGCCCTATAGTCTTCGCCGGTAACCAGTCTACCGCAGAAAGTAATAGCAAACTACTGCGGGATAATCCTCTGCCCAGTCAGTCCTGTCTCTTTCGAGACATGATCTCCCAAAGCGTGTATCACCTATGGCACTGACCTGGTTGATATTCCGAGTATTATCCTCATATTTTTGCTGCTAACACAACCTTTCGGCCGTCGTAATCTCCGGACTTCAACGGGTAACGAGCTGAGTAATATTTTATTCTTTCGCATACCTCGCCAATGGAACTCTCTCTCAATCATCGTCTCTTGTCCCCTGAATCGTTTTTTTTTTTAAATATTTACTGTTCTTCCTTCTCAGTATAGTTTTCTCGGTATGGAGTAGATAGACTAAACTATCGCCCGGTTCACACTCCACCCACGTCTATTGAACAGGTGTAGAGGCTCATCCCTTGTTCCCTGTTTAGGATGTGGTTTCCGGTTTTCTCTTTTCCAATCTTTTCACTTTTCTTTTCTTTTTTTTTTTCAATTGGAGTAGATAGACTAAACTATCGCCCGGTTCACACTCCACCCACGTCTATTGAACAGGTGTAGAGGCTCATCCCTTGTTCCCTGTTTAGGATGTGGTTTCCGCCTTTCTCTCCTCTAATCTTTTCACTCCTACGTAGCCCCCGGCACATCAGTGGCGTTACCGCCTTGCTCGGGGTGATATGATTTTTTAAAAAAACCTTCGCCCCCATTGTCTCAGTGGTTTTATCTCCTTGCACTTTAGTGGTTTTATTTCCTTGCTTAGGATGAAATGTCTAAAAAATATAAATGTTTGCTTTCAAATCTGTTAGGCCTTCGTCTATTTTCTCTTCTTCTTCATCTCTTTCTTCTTTCCTCCTCTACTTTCGCATTTTGCATTGGTGACTTTTGACAGAATACACTGTAGAATTGCTTTGCGCATATTATGCGAGCAACACTATCCTTGACTTCTTCTATCACTGCGTCATCGTCCGTCTTCTTGATCTTCCCTTTAATCAGCCTTAATGTCAGCCCCCACAGGAGCCTTAATATAATAAACTAAAACGCTATTGCCTTCGTTCGTTCAATTAACACGGCCATCATTTCTAAATCTCTCATCAATTCCATCTCAGCGGCTGCCATCACATCTGCCTTGCGAATAGCATCAGAAGTGCCGTCATTATAATCACAGCAATAACCATGGTTATTTATTAACACCATTTGATGAAACAATAGATTTGATTATTGATAATTCCTGTTAAAATACTAAAGCATCGTGCATATATGAAATGCTTGAAAGGTTTGAAATCCTTTATTTGATAGTTTCGTGAAGATATGCAAAATGCAATTATTTCAATGCTTTACATCAATAAATGTGGAAACCATCATTGAAGTTGGCGTTTCTGAGTTTTTTGGGTTTTTTTCGATTAAAATGTTCACGCACACATTTGTCTAATTACCTAATCGACTCCAGTTGAGATAATAAAGTCCACAACCCCGCGCCAAATTTTATTTTTTAATACATATTTTTCCACTATTAGAACATACTTTACGATATTTTCTTTTTAAAGCAGACGAGCATTAATTTTTCATTATTTTATTGATAATATATAGTGGAAAGAATAACATACAATATGTAATTACACATTGTATTAAAATACAATTAATACAATAAATGATCATCTGTCATAACAAATGGTTTAAAATTGTTTGACTAATGGAACAATGGACACTAAATGGTTAATTGCGAATTCCATATTTTTCTTTGGCTGTATAGTCTGCGATTCGCCAGATCTAGATGCGGTTTTAAATTCAGAGCTTTTCTTCTCGTAAACTAGTTAACAACCACGGCTAGAGACACAAATCTTAAGACACCCAAACAATAGAGATCCTATCGATTTTAAAATAAAACTAGCGTACTATTTTTTCCTAATTCGATACACTCATATTTAGGCTTCTTGACCTACAGTCAGTCATTTAAGTACCTTACGCGATACACGATTGAGCGATCATGTTTCGAAAGAGACTGGGCAGAAGATTTTCCGCAGTAATTTGCCATTACTTTCTGCGGTAGACTCATTACTAGCCAAGGCTATAGAACCCAATCTGTCTTGCTATTTGACTGATAGCTGGAGGAGAAAGCGATGGATTCATAACTTTCCCAAGCATATTTGTGCATAAGATATCGGCTCGGAACGAGAAACCGGAGAGTTTGAATTTCGGTTGAATTCGTTGCATTCACTCTCTTGCAGATACAGTTGAGAAAGATATTAATACGTCTCTTCTTCCTTCAGCTATGGGTTAAATAGCAGGACAGATTTGATTCTATAGCCTAGGTTGGTAACCAGTCTACCGCAGAAAGTAATGGCAACCTACTGCGGGAAAATCTTCTGCCCGGTCAGTCATGACTCTTTCGAAACAAAATGTTCTCTTTCTGAACCGCTTGAAAAGAAATAAATAAAATGATAATTTTTACATATATTTCCCCAAATAGGCCCACGTTTATTCGCTCATTAATCATTAAGAGCCACTGGATGTTTTAGGACATATGTGCGTTGTGGTACAGTGGATATCGGCTCGGAACGAGAAACCGGGGAGCAGAGTTCGAATTCCAGTTGAATCCATTGTATTCACTTTCGCGCAAATACCATTGGGAAAGGTATTAATCCGTCTCTTCCTTCCAGTTATGGGTTAAATAACAGGACAGACTGGGTTCTATAGCCTTGGTCGACAACCAGTCTTCCGCAGAAAGCAATGGCAACCTACTTCGGGATAATCTTCTGCTCAGTCAGTCATGCCTCTTTCGAGACATGATCGCCCAAGCGTGTATCACGTATGGCACTTAACTGACTGACTCCAACTTCTTTAATCCGATACCCATAGAATTACGCCACTGCTGGATCCCAGAATATACCTGATGATAGAAATCACAACTAATTCATTTCATGTTTATATTATTATTATTCTTTATGTGCCGTGTCCTTTTAGGACGTAGGTGATCATGGAAGTTTACTTACCCCTTTTCCTCACGGTATCACTTTCATACCCTGCACTTGCTCAGGCCCATCAAGTATATTTCACATTGTCTTCTCCTGTCTTTCTTTCTCTCTGTTCGAGTATTAAATTCTCCAACCTTTCCTTTACGTGTCCCAGAAACTTCAGCATTCTCTTCCTGGTGTTAATTATAAGCTTCTTTTTTTGTTTGTATCCACTCTAAAACCTTGTCTTTGCTCCCATGTACGGCTCATATTATCCTCAGCATCTTTCTGTGGGATCCCATTTCTGTTGCTTCGAGTCTCGCCTTCATCTTTAAGGAAGTTGTCCAGTATTCACTGCCATATTGGATGACAGATATCAGATAACAGTCCAGTACCCTTTTCTTTCTTTCCAACAAAATCTTCCTGTCTTTCAGTTCTCTGCTTAGCTTTTGAAATGCGTCCTTGGCCATCTCAATGTGCTATTAAGGAAGGAACAAAGTTTACAAAGTTACAACAGGAAATCAACAATCTTTGCGTGGAAACATTTATGTTGTATGTTCTTTTGGTCGGTGTGGAATTTCGCCTGCAAGTGTATTTTTTTAAATGTCAAATTGTTACAAAATACAGCTGGCGAAGGCCGGATTTTGTTTTGACGAACAGAGGTTAAAAAGGTCAGCACCCGAGATTGGACAGAATCTACCGAAAGTGCCACGTGTCAGGCGTCAAAATGAGAATAACTATTTAAGTGATGTCAGTTTTCACAGAGTTAGATTTGAAATCAGCAGTTGCAGAGAGCAGTTGAGTTGAGAACAGTTCAGACAGGGACTGGGTAAGGCCGGACTGACAGCCGGTGACTGCTGATTCGATGTGCGTGTGCTGACAACCCCAATTAAACCACCTCCACTCCACTGCCAAGTCGCCGAAAAACAAATAAAATATAATGAATATTTTTTATTTAAATAAAGATCGTCAATTTTATAACCGTGAAAATTTGGATCCAGTTTGTGTTTCGTCATTTTGATTAAAAAGAACCTTCGTCATTTTAACAGAGAAGAAATTGTCGTCATTTTTGCTTGGAAGAAACATTTTTGAGTCACAGTTTGTAATTTTCGAGAAAATTTATTTCCATTTAATCTCCATCGAATTAGTTTTCGGAACATACAACACAAATTGAAGTGTGTTCTCTGTTGACAGAGTATCCAACAAGTATGATTTTAAATTGCAGATTTAATACCCGTCGAAGAGGGTATATAATATTTATTGTTTCATGCAATCTTCTTTCTATGTGCCGTGTATTTTCAGTACGTAGGTGAACATGGCTCTCCACAATTTCTACATTGTTTTCTTTTTATAGTTATTTTTCCTCAACCTTTTTCCGCTATCCATTTACTCAAACTCACTAAGTAGGTTATGCCTTATTTCCGTCTGGTATGGGGAATCATGGATCTCCAAAAATTCCTATCCCCTGTGGCCCTTAGCAGCGTGTCTCACTTTGCTAAGCACCACACCCGTTCCGCTGTCAAGTCACACAAACTTATTGAATATGTGGATTGTTGCTCTCTCTTACTAATCATATTTTTTTTTGCTTTTAATATGTCCTCTGAGTGTTAAGTTTTCCAAGCCTTCTTAATTATGTATACAAGAAAGTTCATGATTTTGAGTATAGTGTCCTTTTTGTGAACATTTTCTTTAAAACTTTATCGATGCTTTCTACATGAAAAGCTCAGTATTCTTATGTGTTTCTGCTTTCCTAGTTTTCTTCTCGTCCCTGGGAAGATTACCCAATATTCAGATATATAAAAGGTTGGATATCACTTTGCAATACAGAAACTCTTATTTTGTTTCTAAGGAATATTTTCTCTTTCTCGGTTATTTGCAATTTTTAACTGGAATTTATTTTTCGCTAGTTCAATGCGTCATTGGATTTTGATGTTGCATTTTCCATTCGCTCTTAAAACTCCCATATATTTCTGAACTTGTAAACGTCTCCAATCTGTAACTCAAATCTTTGGCGTTTCCTCTTGTAGTTGATGATTTTGCCTTCCTGTCAAAACTTGCAACATGGACATTTCCTCTTTCTGTTAACCATACAGTCTATCTTCTTGAATTTGATGATTTAGTCTCTTTTGTCGTTGCTTTATTTCACTACTTTGTCTGGAAGGCCCACTAGATTTCTTTTATATGATTCATCAACTGTGTCATCAGAGTATCTTGGATCGTTAAGATAACGCACATCAAGGTATCTTGGTAGGGTCTCCAGTTCCCTTAGGATAGCCTCGCTGTCGTGGATCAGTAACTCTGGTGAGAAGAAACATATTCTTGTTTCACAACCTTTCTATTTTAGACTTATGTGTGAATATAGTGTATGTTTGCACAAACTCAAATGGTGGGTGCATCCCACGTTATTTATCTACAATCATCATCTGAAAGCCATGATTTATCTCAGAGTCTTTTTAGAATGACTATGTCTAGGCAAGATAGTAAAAAGGTGATAAAAAAAGACCACTCATCAGTTGTAAGAAGAATGTATGGCCGCCAGCTAGAGAAAAGGCGTAGTACAAACAAGTTTAAATATCTTAGAAGTGTTTTAAAAATGGAGACGGAATGTGAAACCGAAATCCGAACGCGTTTTAGAATAATAAAAGACGCCTTCCTGAAACAAAAAATTCTTAAGAAACAGGAAACTTTCGTTAGAAACAAAGAAAAGAGTACTCAGGTGCTATGTGATACCAATCCTACTGCACTGTAGATGAAGAAGAGACTTGAGTAAACTTAAATGTGATTCTACAGAAAGATGCTGAGAATAACATGAAAGCAAATTTAACATTTATACTTAGAATCAGAGAGACTGTAGATATTTAACAAAACACTACACAACAATCTATTTGAACTGTTGAAAAAGTAAATATAGAATGAATGTTAAAATAATCTAAAACTTCAACTGAGAATAAACAACTTGCATACGGAAAAATATGATACAAAAAGTACACAAAATTAGAAAATAGCAAAAGACAAGGATGCCTTTTCTCTCCAAATCTGTCTACACACTACAGCCGGACTATCCTAAGGGAGGTCAAAAACTTACCAGGAATTATAGGGTGGTGCTATTTTCACAATATAAGATAAGCAGATGACAATGCGTTGATGGCGGACACAGAAAGAACTGCAGAACACCTGAGACAAGACAGTAAAATAAAATTAATAAAATCGACTAGCCATCAATTTAAGAATACAAAAAATATGGTCGTCAGTAAGAGAAGTCCAAGATGCGAACTATTAATTGGAGATGTTAACATTAAGCAAGTACAGAAATTTAAATATCTGGGAAGTGTCTTAACGGAGGATGGAAAATGTGGCTCCGAGATCAGAACGCGTTTCAGATTAGCAAAAAACAAAGTACTAACAAAGAACATTTTGTTAGGAACAAAAAAGAATGCCGATGATAGAGGAAAAAGAAAGATACTGAGAATTCTATGGATGGAGCGAGTAAGCAACGAGAAAGTCAAAAAATGATAACGAAAAGAACGCATATACTCAGAATCAGAAAGCGACGACTGAGGTTTATTGGAACCATAATGAGGAAGGAGGATTTGGAGAACTTAACACTCACATGACATATATACTGAAGGCAAGAGGGGCGGGTTAAAGCAGCGAATAACTTACCGCAGTAGCTCAGTTAAATGGGTAACAGGACAGAAACTTAGCGGACTGGTGAACAGACAAACATTGCAAAGTATGAGCATTTTTTTTTTTCTTACAAAACTTAATTTGGAGAAAAATATAAGAATGTGTTTGTTGGGGTGGAATGGAAAAGGACAATACGTGACCCTTTTTTCCCGAATGTTAAAAAAGGCACAAACAAAAATGACTTCACCATTACGTGAAATTTAAAAGAATAGATTTTTATTACAATAATATCTTTAAAAAAACAACAAAAAAACAAATACAGCATTTTACAAAACCTTCTTTTTTTTGTTTTTGTACGCCTTATTCAAAAAATAAAACTGGATAACATTTCAAGCGGTATTCATTCATGATTTGAAGAAAGATTATAATATAAATTTTCTTTTTGTTTGCCATATCCAAAAAATAAATATGTATAACATTTCAAGCAATATACATGATTTAAAGAAATGTTATAATACTTTTTCCTTTCGTGTGCCTTATTCAAAAAATCAAAACTTGATAACATTTCAAGCGATGTACATTACTTAAAGAAAGATTTTTTAATCGTTTCACCCCAAGCAAGGCAGTACCGCCACTGGTGCGCACGGGGCTACATCAGAGAAGTTTAAACAGAGGGACAGACGAACCGGTTACAAGTGGTGCCGAAGAAATGGTAAGAGAAGGGTGGGAATACCGGTGTGAAGACAGTTGTGAGGGTAGAGTGAGAAAGGAAAATATACACGGGGTGATGGGGAAAGGATGAGAGCAGGACTGGAGTCAAGTGGATAAGAGATGGGAACTGACATTGCATTTAAATTCTAGGAGATTTTAGCCATCAGGAAAGCAAGTATACGGAAGAAGTTCCACGGGAGAAAGTGCGAGAAAAGAAGTAGAAAAAACAATTTTCGAAAATGAAAAAAATCTTTGAAAAGATATAGCATTTTTTGATAATGCTGAAAATACAAAAGTTGCACCCACCTAATTGTAAGATGAAAAAAAAACCTCTCAGCACAAAGTGTGTTCAGCTAAATTTCGAAATACCGATGTACGGGGAACATTATATTTTTTTTCTTTTATAGAAAAATTCTGTTTAACAGGTTTCATTTGCTTTAAAATTTATTCCCAGGAAACAGTTCAGCTTGATTTTCTTCCTGGGTCCTTAATCTGCCTTCTGGTTGAAATTTTAGTGTTTGTTCGTTTTAGTAACAATATAGAAAATTTGAGTCTGCTTTCGTAGCTTTGAATCTTCTTTGTGCCTTGAAATCAGTTTGCATTCTGACCTCATCAGTTGGTCATACTCTTTATATAGGAAAGCAGGATGTTTCAGAGACAGATTATAATTTCAAAATTTATGACGCCATGAGCCCACGTCTGTGATTGGTCAGTAAATAAAATAATACATATTTATTTCGAATTCAAAACATGAATCAGCAAAAATCCACATATAGGAAATAATTATGGCGGCTTTTTGCCGATAATTCTAAAAATAAAATTTTCATAGACAAATGTAACATTTATCTTTTTGCAAATCGTCTGGCTTTCTTTAAAATTCGCTTCTCTCAAAAGCGCGTGTATTAGACAAACCTAGACGATAATATTTGTTTTCAAGTATTGGGAAAAGGTATTAATCCGTCTTTTCCTTCCAGTTATGGGTTAAATAACAGGACAGATTGGGTTCTGTAGTTTTGGCAGGCAACCAGTCTACCGCAGAAAGCAATGGCAACCTACTGCGGGATAATCTTCTGCCCAGTCAGTCATGTCTCTTTCGAGACATGATCGCCCAAAAGTGTTTCACGTATGGCACTTAACTGACTGACTTAGATCTTAGATGTTTTACGGAGCAAATGTAAACAATAGGCTTCATTGGCCAAAAAGTGCAAAAGGGAAAATTGCTGAACTTAAACTTTAAAATGTATGTGTCGACATGGCTTTCCTGGAGATATGTGTCCCTTGAAAGTTTGAATGGCGTAGCTTAAAAAATATAGGCGTGCATAGGGAACAGACTCACAGATTGCCTTTTATATAGAGAGATTTCTATAAAAGTGTATTTTTATAATTCCATAGTGTTTTGACCCTAGTTTGGGAATTAATTATTTGCACATAGCTGGGACTCTAACAGGTGCTACCACTCCGGGTCAGGGTAGATTTGAGAACAACAGCAATTAAGTGGTGGTTCTATGTTCTTCACAACGTCCAAATCAGAGGCCTTACTGCCGGATGCAGTTTACTGTTTGCCCAGGACCCATTTCTGATAGAATACACTAACATGTAAAAGTTTGCGGAAAAACTATATAAAATGATTGCACACCTTCATATTTTATTGTTTTATTTTTAATCATTTCACCCCAAGCAAGATGATATTTCCACTAAGACGTAAGGGTTTAGTTGTAGTGAATCATTGTTTAGCGATCAATTTTATCAATAGTGTTTGTGAGCATATGAGTTATGTAACACCCCAATGGACGGTCCGAACAATTTCTCCGGCGGCCGTTCTCCACGCTGTGATATTGCCGGGAGTTTGTTGAAAATGTCGGAGCCTCAAGCTGGAGGTAAAAGATTAAACTATATGGAACGAACTTCCACAACTTGGATGAGTTGAAACATGAATGAGTTTATTTGGTTTAGAGTTAGCTTTTTCGGTTGGGGCAGGCGAATGTGACACACAGCTCTAACTCTAATTAATGGAGATCAAAGCCGAACTGACCGAAACAAGACGAACGGAGGTTCTACTTCAAGCACACGCCCGGCAGAACTAACTCAACTCAACCGATGTGACTCGGAAAAATCACCTGTATTTATTTAAAATTAATCCGGAAATCCGGAAATGCTTTAGACCACTGAGTGATAAGCAATTGGCGACTGTAAGTCCGAAATTTCAGGGTACTTAAATTTTCCTTCTTTTGATGTGTAAACATCCTGCAAACACCCAGTCTGTACTTGGTATTTTTTTCAGGAATTTTTATCTTTTTTATCTTAATAAAGCTTCCGCCGGAAAATTCTTAATGTGTGGTTAAGATGCAGTAAAAGACAGCCTTTGACCTGGTCATTCAAAACCCTATTTCCTGAACTTTATCTCTTATCACACTAAATCACTGAGTCAAATATTTACCAGAAGAGTGGTAAGATTTAAAACAGTAATATGATACCCTTTTCTCTTCCACAATTTTCCTCATAAAAGAAAAAGCGTTTATTTGTTTTTTCTCTTCTTTTTCACTTTTGTTAAACGAAACATGTTTTTAATCTATTTTCTATTCTTAGCCATTTTCTATTTTAATCTATTATAATAAAATACATATTTTACAAAGCACCTTAATATACGCCTAGTTATCGTGTCACATTTATGAAGTAGTTTTAAGAAAAATGGAAACAAAAGGTAGGCTTATACTTAGAATCGGAAAGAGAGCTGGCATTTCCAAAATACATAATAAGGAAAGAAGCTTTGGAAAATTTGACACTCACAAAACAAATTAAACGCAAAAAGGACTGAGAGAAATAAAGAAATAGCTCCCTAATAAGATAGTGTAAATGGATAGCATAGCAGAGACGGGAAGGGGTAGGAATGTGACAAATATTGCTAAGAGCAAGAAAGCTGTGGAGAGATATGATCGCTCATTACTTAAAGGGACACGGCGCAAAGAAGAATAAAAAGATTTCTATAATTCTATCATTGCTGATTAACGGGAGGCGAAGGCAGGAAAAAGGAAATAAGGAAGATAGAAGGAAAGTAAAAATTCAAAGAAACGCTAAAAGAGACGCAAAGAGAATATTAAGAAGATAAAATGAAAATAAGAAACTCTACATGGGAAAATATCATCGTGCCTGAAGTACATTTCAAAGGCAGAGAGTTTCAGCTATCATCCAGCTCACACGCCCCACGCCGGTCTTTTATAAAATGGAGGTTTATCCCTTATTTCCTGTTTAGAATTGGCTTTCGGGTTCATTCGAAAGTCTACTCTTAATCGATGCTTCTAACATCTCCAACTAAACTTTGAAATTTTATTTACTATTTTCTTCCTCAATGAGAGTAGATTGTAGTGAACAAAACAAGTTCTAAATTTAAAATTCAAGTCTGATTCACAATTACAAATAAACGAATTTTCTCGAATTTACAAACTTTGCTTAACACACACAAAACACGCGAAATTTCACGACTCGATTCGAAATGGTTGTCGTTCAATGGAAAGGCCAGAATCACATCCGGGAGTGAATTCCCAAACGAAATAAAAGCCGAGCAAGTTTGATCGTTGTCAGTGAGAAAAGAAGACGAGAGCAATTAACACGTACCTTTGACAAATGTCAAGCAATCGGTATTATAATTGCCTCTATTTTTCTCTCTCACCTCTCATCTCTCATCCTCTTTATCGTTCACCCGTCTACTTGATAACCGCACGGAACCCTTTAAGACTGAGTAAATACTTCAAAGACACTCCTACCAAACAACAAACGCTCATACATACGTACACATACACGTTCCAGCCTACGTACACATAAGCTCTTTCCAACAAGTTACTACTATGAACTCTTAATACTCTTAACTCATTACTTATTCCTCTTGGAACGTTTAACTTCAATCAGTTCATCTAATTCTTTTCTTTTAATAAATGTATATTTGAACATGCAAAATATATATTTATTCTTCCACAAATCCACGCATTCCAATCTACAACCTTCTGATGATAGCGAATAATAGTAAGTTGTAGGGAGTTCGGTTATGTATGACACAAGGCCGAATTAATTATAGCTACAAGATCAGTTCGCCTATCGTGCAGTTTACACTCCTCTCCTGTTTTTGTTTTTGTTTTTTTGCTGTTGTGGTTTTTTTTTTTTTTTTAACGTGTGGTGCATTGGATATCGGCTCGGAACGAGAAATCGGAGAGCCGAGTTCAAATTCCAGCCGAATTCATTGCATTCACTTACGCGCAAATACCCTATTAATTCGTCTCTTCCTTCCAGTTATGGGTTAAATAACAGAGGACAGATTGGGATCTATAGCCTTGGTCGGCAACCAGTCTACCGCAGAAAGCAATGGCAACCTACTGCGGGATAATCTTCTGCCCAATCAGTCATGTCTCTTTCGAGACATGATCGCCCAAGCGTGTATCACGTATAACACTTAACTGACTGACTGATCGCTCTATCCCTTGTTTCCTGTTTAGGATTTCCTGTTTCCGGTTTCTTCTAAAGCCTTTTTCGTTTCCTTTCATACCCAGTAACGCCTTGCATCTTTATGGCATTATCGTTTGCTCGGAGTGAATTGACTTAAAAAAAAATAAAAACGTAAAACAGAAGGTCTTATGTGGACACACCCGCAGATTCTGCTTTGGGATTTAAACAAAGGTTTCATATAAATGTAAACAGATATCATTATGGTGTTTTCGCATGCGCCTGATGTGCGCAGATGTATTCGCCGTACGCGAGCAGATGTGTTCGCCCGTCCAATAACTAATTATAGAGTTCGTTCTTTGTTATCCAATTTTAGTCGGTTTCGCTATCGAACTGAATTCTTAAAGATCAAAACGGTCAATTTCAATCTGAATCGAAGAGTCGATGGCGTCTCACTACTGGCGACCAATATCAAATTTCATTAACAAAGATCGGCTAGCTCCCCACAAGCCATTATAGGCATTTATGAGAATATGAGTTTACTGTTTCTGCTGAGAGAGAGAAAATAAAGAAAGAAGGTGAGAAAGAGAAATAAAGAGATAGATAAAGAGAGGGATAAAAAGAGAGAAAAAATTGGGCAGTAAAATAAAAACAGAAAGAAAGAAAAATATAAGGAGATAGAAAATAGAGAAGGTTAGATAAAAAATAGAGAGAGAGAGAGAAAAAAAACAGTGAGGAGATATACAAAAGGGAAAAGAGAGGGAGAAAGAGAAGACAATGAGTGAGAGTGAGAGAGTGAGAGCGAGGGAAAAGAGACAAAACATAAAAAAATGCAAGTCAAGAAAAGCAGAGAAAATGGAGAGAGAAATAAAAAGTGAGAAAGAAAGAGAGTGTGTGTGAAAAAAGATTATAAAAAAGAAAACAAGCATTAAAAGATTAAAAAAACGGAACGAAAGAAATAAAGAAACAAACGAACACAGAAAGAAAGAAAAAAGAAAGAAAGAAAAAAGAAAGAAAGAAAAAAAGAAAGAAAGAAAGATGTAGGGCAAAGGAAGAGATAAGATATCAATTCATTTCCGGGCCAATATAATCCATCTTCTGTATTTCCCGCTAAATAAAGCGCGCTCTAATTTCCAAAGAAAAAAGAAAGTATCTCCTGAAAATTTCGCAGTGTATCTTAAAATCCCGCTAAGAGTACTGGATTGCTATGTGATGTCAGTTCTTCAATATGGCAGCGAATGTTGGACAATATCAACAAAGATGAAAGGAAAACTTGAAGTAGCTGAAATGTGGTTCTACGGATAACATAGATCGAGCATGTGAGCAATGATGAAGTCCTCGAAATGATGGAAGCAAAAAGAAAATTAATACTGAGCATCAGGAATAGACAGCTGAAGTTCCTGAAACATGCAATGAGGAAGGAGGGCAATGAGAACCTGATACTAACAAGCCAGATAGAAGGGAAAAGAGACAGGTGAATGATGGAACGAGGGTTGTATGGTGTAACAGAAGAAGGCGTGCTAAGAGCCACCAGGGATAGGGAGATGTGGAAAGTATTAAGAAACAGGACAATTTCACCAGAAACAAAGAAGAGAGTACTAGATTGCTATGTGATGTCAGTTCTTCAATATGGCATCGAATGTTGGACAATATCAACAAAGATGAAGGGAAAACTTAAAGCAGCTGAAATGTGGTTCTACAGAAGGATGCTGCGGATATCGTGGACCGAGAATGTGAGCAATGACGAGGTTTTGAAAATGATGGAAACGAAAAGGAAATTAATATTGAGCATCAGGAAGAGACATCTAAAGTTCCTGGGACATGCAATGAGGAAGGAGGGCTTGGAGAACCTGATACTAACAGGCCATATAGAGGAAAAAAGAGACAGGGGAAAGCAGAGGATAACATATTTAAAAGGCCCGAGTAGGTGGATGACAGAACGGGGGCTGAGAGACGTTACAGGAGAAAACGTGCCAAGAGCCACCAGGCATAGTGAGACGTAGAAGGCCATGATCGCCTACGTCCTGAAGGGACAAGGTACATAAAAGTAGAAAAGAAGAAGATCTTAAAATCCCGAGGGTATGGTTACTGGAACGAGACCAACATCTAAAGATTCCTGTTTTAAACACTGGTCCCTTGATAACCCAAAATTGAATAAATTTCAGTGCAAAAAAAAGTCAATTAATAAATATGATAAAATAAATATAAACAACAGTGCGCTAAACAGTTTCACTTACCCCCTCCCCACTCCAATCGTACTCAGCCATATGACCTGAGTGGATGAATTCGTAATGCAGTGGTTATCGGAGTAAAAAGTCGAATTGAGAGACCGAGATCTAATTGCATTTAAGCAATACAGGTAACTTACCTGTATTTGTCTATATTTCTGAGATGAGATAGTATTTAAACTATTTACATTATTCGGACCATTGTGCTCATCTTTGTTGATATTTGTACGACGTTTCGGCAGTTGTACGCTCCGGCCTTCTTCAGGCGCTGTGGTATATAATTCTCAAATTTTGCGAATGATATACCCAAGGGATCGTAATAAAGGCTTCGGTTCAAAATTCCTAGCACCTGAAGAAGGCCGGAGCGTACGACGGCCGAAACGTCGTAAAAATTGCAACAAAATTGAGGACAAACAATCCGAATAATGTAAATAGTGTAAGTTGTCCGTGTTTCCATATAAGTTATCACACACAGGGAATAATAAACAGAAACACGCTTACAAAGAAATAGAAATGTCTTCTATTTCAATGTCACAATCTTTCATGGCAGATAGCTTTGTGGAGTCGAATATCTTTTAAACTAAAAGATTCTTTTTAAAGTGTGGTCATTGTCGGCTTGCTGCTTGAGAACTGAGTATACTGGCTTGATTTTCCCATTAATGAGGGTTTATCACACGGTATTTTCAATGTAAGAACAGATAATTATTTTTGCATACCTACAAAATTATTAGAAACGTTAATTCAAACAGACACTTCGTGTGGTAATCGCTGATAAATTTCTTTTTTTGTGTCCAAACTTCAATTTACTACAGCTTTTTCAATCAGTATTCGTGTATAGTAAATTTGGAATTTGGAGGTTCATGACAACCAGCGAAGTTATTCTTACACTAGTCTCCCTGAGCCTTCTCGGTCTCACTCTCTCAGCCGATCTCAAGTGGAATGAATAGATCGAATCAATGGCTACATCTACTGCTGAGAAGGTTGGGTCGCTGTGCAAGCCAGGAAGTTTTTTTCTCGTCAGAATCCATCTAACACATTTATAAATCTACTATTCGTCCATTAAATTGAATACTGTTGTCATATCTGGTCGAGTGCTTCTGGTATTCCTCCCGGTGTTCTCGACAAAATCTGAAGAAGGATCTGCAATGTAATCGGTCCCAGTTTGGCAGCTTGCCTTCAGTTACTTTTTCACCGACTAAATGTGGCTTCCATCTGTCTTTTCTACAAGTATTTTCACGGCCTCTGCTCTGACGAGCTTCATTCCCTGGTGTCCCACTCTCATAAATTTACTCGATTGGCAACTAGGTCCCACCTTTTTACAGTCTAAATAGGCAAATGTGGCCGTCGCTTCTTATCCTTCAGATTATTTTCTCGCACGTCCTGCCTGTGAAACTCCTTTCCCCATGCTTTCTTCCCTGATAGTTACAATCACCAAAGGCTTGAATGCAACGCCAATTGATATTTTCTTTCTCTCTGACTTCCACCTCTCTCTTACTCTTTCTTTAACACCCCCTGTACCATTTTCTTTTCTTTTCTGTCTTCTCTTTCCTCTCACTGTAAACCTCAATCGCAGTACTGTCTTACTTAGGGTAAATCGATAAAAAATAATTTATTACTCTTAAGATGACTATATAATCAGTATTTACATGATTCGGACTATTGTTCTCATCTTTGTTGATATTTGTACAACGTTTCAGCCGTTGTACACTCCGGCCTTCTTCAGGTGATAGGAATTTCGAACCGAACTCTTTATTACAATCACTGGGGTATGTGATCTTCATTCCTTGCGTAGTAATGCTTCGATTGGAAGTCATAACTTCCAAAAAAGTTTAACTCTGCATGTTACTTGTTCAATACTGCTGTAGCCTGGTATTTAACTCACAACTCTTTGGGTCAAGTCACACGGACTAACCAACGTCTATATCCACTGGAACATGTGTCTTTACAGCAGTGGTGAACAAGTAACTTGTAGGGTTAAAGGGAGATAACTAATGACTTCCAATCGAGGCATTACTACGCAAGGAATGAAGATCATATACCCCGGTAATTGTAATAAAGGGTTCGGTTCGAAATTCGTAGCACCTGAACAAGGCCGGAGCGTACAACGGCCTAAGCGTCATACAAATGGCAACAAAGATGAAGACAGTAGTCCAAATAATGTAAATACTACCACATCTCAAAAATATAGACTATATAGTAAAAAATAACCTACATTCTGTTAACAGGAGTAAAGAAAGGCTTGTTAATTTTTAACCCCTCCAAAACAAAACTGTTTCTTATCAATCATCTGAGAGACCCCCTTCATCAGCATAGCTGATACTAGTCTCCAGGAGGGTGAAGGTCGTGTTGAACTGGCATGCTTCTGGGTTATTTTATACAAACGCGTGGGTCAATGAAGGCTCTATGCTTGGATCAACACTGTTTCTGATCTTCATCAATGATCTTCCTGATGTCCTTAACTAGGCTTTTATGCAGATGACACAGCCATTTACTCTTCTCTTAGGAACAAATCCAACAGACCCGACAAACTAAATATGGCAACTGCTCTTGAAAAACACCTCAAAACAGTGGTTAACTGGGGCAAGAATTACCTTGTAACCATACACGCCTCCAAAACAAACCTGCTTTCATTTAACCACCACAGAGAAACGTTTCCGTCTACCACCAGGCATAGATGATTCTAAACTCCATGAGAGCAACAGTCTACGCCTTCTTCTCCTCACGATTTACAGACAAGAAATGGAGCGATAACATCGAATCAATTGCTACGTCGGCTCTAAGGAAGTTTGTTCGCTGTGTCATGCCAAGGTTTTTTAATTTTTTCTCCTCAGAATCGATCTTGCACATTTATGAATTTACCATTCATGCGTGCATTGGATACTGTCGTCATATCTCGTCTGGCGCTCCGGTTGTACATCTCGAGATTTTTGACAAAATCCAAAAAATGATCTGCAATGTAATCGATCCTAACCTGGCATCTCGACTTCAGTCACTTTTTAACCGCTGGAGCCTGTTTTTTCTACAAATATTTTCAAATGGCAACTATTTTGACGAGAATTTTTTCCTGTTACTCCGACTACATGTGCTGCTAGATAGTCAATTAGGTCCCACCGTTCTACTGTTAACTTGCTTGATGCAACCGCCACCTCTAATCTATCAGTTTCTTTTTTTCGCTCTCTTTGATTTCTTGCATCCCTGTTAATTACAATCTTCAAAAATTTAAATCTTCCTTTTTCTCTCTTCTTGAACCCTATTCATTTTGTCCTTTCCCTAATTGTCCCCACCAAAGTATTCTTATTATCTTTCACTTACATTTCTCGTGCCCACCCCCAACACAGCCACCCAGTGTCGCTTTGCTTGGGGTGAAACGATTAAACAAATACCTTAGAAGTAAATTTACGATGACAATCGAATTAAAACGGAAACGTTTTTATTATAAAAATGCATCACGATTTATTTTTTTCATAAAATAAACTTGTAAATTATATTATACATTGAAAACTATTTTCCGATAAAAGTTGGTTTAAAATTAGTTTATTAACAAAGCACATGGGGAATCATTTTACTATATAAATTTATTAGAAGTGGTTTTATAATGAATTTTTAGCATATGGCGATTTACTAAATGCAGCTTAGATGTTGCATAAGGCCGAAAGTCTAAAGCACCTAGTGACAATCGAACCCACTAGCAAGACACACTTGCTAACATTACACCACATAAAATAGTTTTCCAAGGCTGAACGTATAGAGGACGCGGTAAGGATCGAACTCACTACTCAGTCGTAATTGATATCGCGAGATAAGCTTGCTAACATCGCTGAAGTGCCTTAAATGATTTTCTAAGCGTAAATTTGAATGGGACACAAGGGTGAAAGTGATCACCCACTGAGGATTGAATTCAACACTCAGCTTTTGATCTAGCGATTACACATAATCGATGTTACCATGAAATCTTAATATATATATATATATATATATATATATATATATATATATAATATGAAAATATATTTTTAAAAAAAAATATATATATATATATTAGAACTTGTACAAATCATAATTTACTACAAAAGTGTACATTTTGTTTCGACCTCGAAAAAACAATGTTTCATTAGGTAGTTAATAATGATATAGTTTTTTCGATGTCAAAAAGTAAATAGTAGTAGTTATAATTTGTAACTTATAATAAATATTCATTGCTCTATTTCTATATTGAGCACTTTTTTAAATTAATGTTTTGAACGTTGTTAATACTTTCTTCATTCTTTATTCACTTGAATATATATATATATATATATATATATATATATATATATATATATATTGCAAATAAATTCAGACTAATTAAAAAAGACAGAGGAAAACAACATAATATATTTGATGGACTTGTGTAAATGGATCGTAGAACAGACTTTGAGAGAAATAGCAAAAATACAAAGCTACAGGAGATAAGAAAATGTGGATGGTCATGATCGCCTACTTCCTAGAGGAACACAATACCTAAAGAAGACGAAATTGGTTGATTTTATGACATCATATCACCACGATTTCTATGTTTATTTTTATTGGGCGCCCAGTGAAGATCGATCTTGCTACTCAGTAATAATGGCCATGCAGACTAGACATTGGTTGCACTGCCCAGTGAAAGATTTAAATCCTTTCATTCCAATCTATATACCTAAACCTAATTTCAGCCTCGGACATCTTCATTTATATATAATCTATTATATAAATGAAGATTTATAAACCTGGAAGTAGATACGGAATTACTAAATCGTACATTTTTCTCAATATTGGTAATGGAGAATTGAGGATCAGTCTGCCCTCGTAATCTTGACAACTGGAACTTTTTTTTCTGTTAACTCTGGTTCATTTATTAATATTATCCGATTTATTGATACGACAACTTTGGCTCCCGGGAAAGAAAGCACGTTAACCTATGAGTTGTTTCTCATTCTCTTGATAGATATATATGTTTACTTCTCTAACCGACGGCAATCTCATGAAGGTGCTTAGTTATTTGACATTCAGGTCGATGCAGAGGACTGGAAGGCCAGGAATGTTACATTTCGCTTTCTTTTGTTTAGCTAGGGACAAAAACTGGCATCTTTTTTTTACGTTTTTTATCTTATTTGATAGCGATCTATTATATCCAGATTGCAAAATGTTTTCAAGCGATGGCGATCGAATCAGTTCTGCATCTTTCAATATGTTTTCCATCTTCATATTGTTTCACTTTTTTGTTTTAGTTGTTGTTGTTGTTGTTGTTGTTGTTGTTGTTGATAATGATGATTTTTTTTTCTTCCATAACTGGAAAGTGTTTTAACAGAGGCTGGAAAGTGCGGCACTGAAATCCGAAGTCGCATTGGCATGGCCAAAAAAGGCATTTCAAATGCTAAGCAGAGTATTGAGAGGCAGGGAAATTTCGTCGGAAACAAAGTACTGGCCTGTTATGTGATATCTGCCCTTCTATATAGCAGAAAATGCTGGACAATCTCATCAAAGATGGAGGAAAGACTTCAAGCAATCTATACATAATTCTACAGAAGGATGCTGAGGAAACCGTGGACTGAACATATTTTGGAGAATAGTCAAACGAAAAGGAAACTTAGCATCTAGGAAGTCTCGCAGGAGGAGGAAGAGTTCATTCCAATGTAGATAGTGTCCCATGAGAATATCAACCTTAAGAGATAGGTGAGAATTATCTTGAAAAATAAAACATCAAACTTATTACAAACTTTAATTAGTATTAAATTTAATATGATTAATGGAGTTACTGCAGTGATATTAATATAACATTCTTTCCGAAGGATATCTACGAGTAAATGACAAACCCAGACTGGAATTGGAACATAGCACTCCGATTTTTAATTCCTAGACGTTATTCATTACAACATCTACACATACATCTGGTTTTTCCCAAGCGGTTACCCATCTAGAGTTCGAAATTGTTAATCAGGCAGCAAAGTTCCAATTTCCGTTCGTTTGTTGTATTCACTTATGCGAAAATACCCCTGGGAAAAGTACGTATCTACTTCTTCTACCCTCTCCCAGTTATGAACTAATTAGTAAGACTTGTATCAACAAATCATTATTTTCTAATATATCCTTACCATCTAAAAATATTCTGTGACTTTAAATAACCTGTAAAAGGTTGTTAAGTCATAAAAAACGAATCAATCGAACTAGTCAAGTTAAACTATTTGTTGTTGGTTGTTTTTTTTTTATGGCAAATCAACCTCGGCGGGTTATTTATTGCCAACTAAATTTTTTATTTATTTATTGCTAGTAATACCTTTTTCTTTCAACAATTTATTGTTTTTTATATAAGTTTTTGTGTCTAGTTTTTTGTTTCTTTTCGAGTATCAAGATTCATTGGGATTTGTTTTTAATGGCAGGGTCCCCAAGTCCTACCCTTGATATTTATCCCATAAGTGGGGGGAATGGACGGATTAATACCTTTCCCAATGGTACCAGTGCTTAAGTGAATGCTGGGTATTCAACTGGAATTCGAACTCGGCTCACCGATTTCTCTTTCCGAGCCGATATCCACTGCACCACAACGCACATCCGTCACTATACGCTTCCAGAACCTGGTATTCCCAAGCGGGCACCCATCTAAGTACTGACCAGGCTCAACGTTGCTTAACTTCGATGATCGAGCGAGAACCAGTGTATTCATCGTGATAGGCCGTAAGCTTAAACTATTTGTTTAACATAACTGACGTTTAATAGTGTATCACAAAAATATTTTCATTGATTTCAGATTTTATTACCTTGATTGGATATTAAAGATTTGAAAACGTAACTCATAGCTTCGTTTGTTGAAATTTTGTTGACGTCACAATTTTCTCGGTCTGTCTGCAGTCGCTTGTCTCCTTCAATGTTTTTGACGGCATACCTGCGTGACTCTTCCTGGCATTACTAATTACATTCTGCAAATGTCAAACCCGAACTTGCACATGATAAAACAGAACAATTTATGTAATTTACGACAACCAAGAACTGACCAGTGGTATCCAGTACATTGACATGTATGATATGCGGGTTCATGTGTAAAAATTGACAGGATTAACTAAAACAAACAATGAGTCATCTTAGACGGCACCAACGAGAGAATCATAGTCCATAAAAAAACTTTATATCAAGATCAAAGTAGCCATGCTCGGCCACGAGTAGTCCACGTGTGGACATATATATATATATATTAAAAACAGAAATAGTCGTTGTTCCAACGAGGGAGATTTGTATGGAAGATCCGTTTGTTTTTCTGATGGCCAAGATAACGCTATAAATAGAAGAATCAAGTAGTTGGTAGGTTACAGAGTTTAAATGCGTGCGTGTGTGTTGGGATTGTTTTCACATTTGCACGTTAAGTTTCTTCTGTCATCTTCGTTGACTCTAAAACAATTTTTCACTGACTTGCAAAATTTGATTTAGTCTTTATGCTTCAGAAATGTTTTCAACGGTTTTGATTCAATTCTACTCTTCGGGTCATCTAGTACTTTTAGGGTTTTTTGGGATACTATTTGAATTATGTGTGTATGTGTGCTTTTTTTCGCGTTTGAATTTGGTGTGTCTGTGTGTGTGTCACTGAACTGCGAAATTTGATTTCGTCTTTATACTTCAAGATTCGAGCAACACACAACACAGGGGTCATAAAATGCGACAAAAAAGATGTGGGGTAGGCAACATAACAATAAAAGGAAAACACTTCAAGTTCGAAAATACACCTACATTCGAAATAAAAACAAATCTGAGCTGCAACTCTAAAACGTAATTTATGCTCGAAATATGCGATGAATGCTCAAAAATATACGTTGAGGCGACACAAAGCCTGAATAAAAGTGTAGTCCTGCACAGAGGTAACATTAAACTAGTCAATAACAGGAAATTGTACGTCTCTGGACATTTACATGAATGCAGTGGAGGTAAATTCAGAGTAAGGCCCATCTACCAAAATGCAGATTATGTCACACTCATGATACAGGAAGAAATATTTATAAAAAAATTACAAGCCTTCTCTCAACAAAATAATATAAAAAACCTAAGACACGCACACACAGACAACAAATGGTACCAGTGAAGATCAGTAAATTTTCACAAAGAGATGACGTTCATACTATTTAAAGAAATCAAGAAGAAAGGACTAACCATCAATTGAGACGATAAAGCGTATAGAAAGGGAAACAACTCACTATGATAGTTACGAATTGGAGATGCCAATGACAAATATATGAAAATCTATGTATTTACGAACTGTTTTAGAAAAAGACGAAAAACGTTCCATTGAAATCCCAAGGCTCAAAAATACCTTCCAAAACCTAAGCAAAATACAAAGAAACAGGAAAATGTCATTAGAAAAGCTCATTGAACGGCTGTGTATTAATCTATATGACAGTGAAGTTTGGACAAATTCATTACAGATGAAGAGGCGATCTGGGACAAAAGAAATGCGCTTCTATACAATGATGCTGAGAATGATGCGGTTCACACTCCACCCACGTCTATTGAACAGGTGAAGAGGCTCATCCCTTGTTCCCTGTTCAGGATGTGGTTTCCGGTTTTCTCTTTTCTAATCTTCTCACTCTTATGTAGCCCCCTGCACATCAGTGGCGTTACCGCCTTGCTTGGGGTGATATGATTTTAAAAAAATATATCATTGACATAGTATGTAAGAAAGTAGGAAGTTTTCCGGAAAATAGAAAGCAAAAGTACACTTTTACTTAAAAACAGAAAAATATTTTAAATTTCTGGGATACATAAATAAGAAAGAGGTTTGGCAAATTTGACATTCACAGGGACAAATGGAAGGTAAACGTGTCAGCGGAAAATATTTAATAACCTATTTAACGAGCAAAACAGAAAATGGAAGGAATTGTGAGAGGGAAATAATTGGTATGAGGTGTAAAGAATAGGAAATTGTGGAGATCCAAAACTTTCCGTGACATTAAGAAGCAGGGCTATAAACGAAAAAGTCGTGAATAGGTTGCACAATGTGGAAAGCTTCAGACTTCACTTATTGATTTTAATCCCGGTTATTAACCTGAAAAATTCATGCGTTTATCTGTTCAGCTAACGTGCCACTCATTTCAAAGGAAAAGTAAATTTCGATTTACTTTGGTCGCATCATCTTCACTTCTTTTTTTTTTTTTCCAAAATGGAATTGCATTTTATTATGTCCTTTTCAGTGTTGCTGCGATTTGAAGTTCAATTCTTGAGAATAAAGCAAGGATTTTATTTCGAGGCAAACGTATTCACGAACTGCACAGAAGCCAGGTTTTGTATTGTACTGGCAGTATGCAAAAGAAAGCAGAGGATACAGCATCCTTGCAAAGTGGCGGGTCTTTATGGAATATAAATTATGGCATATTACTGACGCGAGGATCGACTTCGATAAGTAACGTCGCCACTGGCTACATTGAATCGCAAATATTGAAATTCAATCCATGAGAATATATTTCTAAGCCTATATTGCAGGTTGGCAATGCGAAAATGGAAAGAATGATGCGAAAAAAGAACGTAAAACAGGGAACAAAAGAGTATATGGATTCAGAAAATTTCATTCTCTCTCGCTCTCTCTCTCTCTCTCTCTCTCTCTCTCTCCCTCACTATCTCTCTCTCCTACACTCTCTTTATACACACACACACACACACACACACACACATATATATATATATATATATATATATATATATATTACAGAAATTAACGAATTTTAACGAAACTTGGTTATAAACAACCAACAATTTGAAATGAATTGTTTGAATATTATTTTTTATCGATACTCGTATTTAAGGAGATATTCTGTTTTTAATTTAAACAGTATTATATATTTATATCTCCTGGCTTGATTATTTACGATAAATTGTAGATAGGGGTCGCAGGTTCGAATCCTGCCGAATGGCACACATTTTCGTAATAACAATTTATCGTAAATAATCAGGCCAGTAGATATAAATATATAATACTGTTTAAATTAAAAACAGAATATCTACTTAAATACGAGTATCAATAAAAATAACTGTTCAAACAATTCATATATATATATATATATATACTTTCTTTTACCGAGCGCCCATAGCTCAGATGTAGAATCGCCGACTGACGCCTATTCGGTCGGGTTTCAATCCTGGGTTAAAAGCAATCGGAGTCTAACCGTACTGATGAGCTGTGATACAGCGAAACAGATCTGTCTGCGGATGACTATATATATATATATTTGTGTGTGTGTGTTGAAAGGCGATAATGCCACTAAGATGCAAGGAGCTACTGGGAGTGAAAGACAATTTTTTAAAAAAACTTTAGAGGGAACTGAAAACCCAATCCTTAACAAGAAGCAAGAAATAAACCTCTAACCCTGTTTAAAAACCGGAGAGGAATGCGAAGCTGGCGATAATAATATTCATTTTGTATATTCGTACATACACTCTTATTAACATACTAATGGGAAAGTTTGTTTTTTTTTTTTCGTCTGTGAATCAAACATTACTGTCCCATTTGGTTTGATTCTTGACAAACTTCAAATAAGAATCTGAAAAGTTATCGGACCTAACCTGGCAACTCTATTTCAATCACTTTTCCCCTTCCGTAAAGTGGCTACCCTGTGACTTTTCTATAAATATATCCATGTTAATTGTTCCAATGAGGTTTACACTTTGCTAACGCCACTGATGTGCAGGGGGCTACGTAAGAGTGAAAAGATTGGAAAAGAGAAAAGAGAAAGCCGGAAACCACATCCTGAACAGGGAACAAGGGATGATCTTCACCTCTTCAATAGATGTGGGTGGAGTGTGAACCAGGCGATAGGTTTGTCTATCTACTCAATTGAAAAAAAGAAAAAGGAAAAGGAGTGAAAGATTGGAAAAGAGAAAACGAGCCACCACATCCTAAACGGGGAACAAGGGATGAGCCTCTTCACCTATTCAATAGATGTGGGTGGAGTGTGAACCGGGCGATAGGTTTGTCTGCTCCTCCCAATTGAAAAAAAGAAAAGGAAAAGGAGTGAAAAGATTGGAAAAGAGAAAGCCGGACACCACATCCCTAAACAGGGAACAAGGGATGAGCCTCTTCACCTCTTCAATAGATGTGGGTGGAGTGTGAACCGAGCGATGGGTTTGTCTATACTCCAATTGAAAAAAAGAAAAAGGAAAAGGAGTGAAAAGATTGGAAAAGAAAGCCGGACACCACATCCTAAACAGGAACAAGGGATGAGCCTCTTCACCTCTTCAATAGATGTGGGTGGAGTGTCGAACCGGGCGATAGGTTTGTCTATCTACTCCAATTGAAAAAAGAAAAAGGAAAGAATTGAAAGATTGGAAAAGAAAAGCCATTGTCTAAACAGGGAACAAAGGATGAGCCTCTTCCACCTCTTCAATAGATGTGGGTGGAGTGAACAAGCGATAGGTTTGTCTATCTACTCAATTGAAAAAAAGAAAAGGAAAAGGAGTGAAAAGATTGGAAAAGAAAGCCGGACACCACATCCTAAACGGGGAACAAGGGATGAGCCTCTTCACCTATTCAATAGATGTGGGTGGAGTGTGAACCGGGCGATAGGTTTGTCTATCTACTCCAATTGAAAAAAAAGAAAAAGGAAAAGGAGTGAAAAGATTGGAAAAGAGAAAGCCGGACACCACATCCTAAACGGGAACAAGGGATGAGCCTCTTCACCTCTTCCAATGAATGTGGGTGGAGTGTGAACCGAGCGATAGGTTTGTCTATCTACTCCAATTGAAAAAAAGAAAAAGGAAAGAGGTAGATTGGAAAAGAGAAAGCCGGACACCACATCCTAAACAGGGAACAAGGGATGAGCCTCTTCGCCTCTTCCAATAGATGTGGGTGGAGTGTGAACCGGGCGATAGGTTTGTCTATCTACTCCAATTGAGAAAAAAGAAAAAGGAAAAGGAGTGAAAAGATTGGAAAGAGAAAGCCGGACACCACATCCTAAACAGGGAACAAGGATGAGCCTCTTCACCCCTCTTCAATAGATGTGGGTGGAGTGTGAACCGGGCGATAGGTTTGTCTATCTATCCAATTGAAAAAAAGAAAAAGGAAAAGGAGTGAAAAGATTGGAAAAGAGAAGCCGGACACCACATCCTAAACAGGGAACAAGGGATGAGACCTCTTCACCTCTTCAATAGATGTGGGTGGAGTGTAAGACCAGGCGATAGGTTTGTCTATCTACTCGAATTGAAAAAAAAGAAAAAGGGAAAAGGAGTGAAAAGATTGGAAAAGAGAAAGCCCGGACACCACATCTAAACAGGGAACAAGGGATGAGCCTCTTCACCCCCTCTTCAATAGATGTGGGTGGAGTGTGAACCGGGCGATAGGTTTGTCTATCTACTCCAATTGAAAAAAAGGAAAAAGGAAAAGGAGTGAAAAGATTGGAAAAGAGAAAGCCGGACCCCACATCCTAAACGGGAACAAGGGATGAGCCTCTTCACCTCTTCAATAGATGTGGGTGGAGTGTGAACCGGGCGATAGGTTAGTCTATCTACTCCATTTGTTCATACGAAATGAAAATTAAACTTTTTGGCAGAAATGCTGTAATAAAGGTCTGCGGAAAGAAAGGTACTGAATATTTGCTGGAGAATTAAAAGGAGAATGAATGGAGCATATTATAGGGATATTTTTTACAGAAATTTATGGGTTTGAAACCAAGTTGGGTCTTTCAGTATGCCAATGATCTTAAACATAAGCGCATTAATAGATTAGCAGCTAGTTAATCTAATTTAATTTTTTTAATCATTTCACCCCAAGCAAGGCATTCCACTGCCACTATTGCGCATGGGGTTACATAGTGGAAGGTAAAGAGGAGGAGTGGTTAGGTGTAGGAAATGTCAGAAGGAAGGTGATTGATGGGTAAGGATACCGAGGATGAGGGTTGGGCAGATGGGAGGAGTGTTTGAAAGAATGGGAGCGAGTTAGTGTGTTGGGCGGTGTCTACTGACCTTGCTGAAAACCTGTTCTTATCTTCTTATAGTTTTCTCCCTTACACTTTTTTTTCTGTGGAACTCTCCACTCTTCCTGTCTTTCGAGATATGACTGACTGAACAGAAAAATTTCCGCAGTACTTCGCCATTACTTTCTGCGGTAGATAGATTGCGAACCAAGGCCGTAGAACCTCTGTTATTTAACCCATAGCTGGATGGAGAAGCAACGAATTAATACATTTCCCAAATGCATTTGCGAATAAATAAATGCGACGAATTCAACTGGAATTTGAACTCGGCTCTCCGATTTCTCGTTTCGAGGCGATATACCCTGCACCACAACGCACATCCCATCACTGTAAACGTGTCGTAAATATCACTGTTATTTTTATGTAAACAAAAGAGAAAATAAAAACAAAATTAGATGCTGGCACCGAAAACCCACTTCATAGCAAAGATGTCAGGTTATATTTATTAAAGCTTATAGATTGACCTATAACGTTGCTGTTATCAGCAATATATGCGGTCCGAGTTAAAATTCCAGCTGAGGCCATCTCGTTTCCATTCACTCAAATACTATCTTCAAAAATTTTTAAATCATTTTTTTTTTTTTTTTTAATCATATCACCCCGAGCAAGGCGGTAACGCCATTGATGTGCAGGGGGCTACGTAATAGTGAAAAGATTGGAAAAGAGAAAGCCGGAAACCACATCCTAAACAGGGAACAAGGGATGAGCCTCTTAACCTGTTCAATAGACGTGGGTGGAGTGTGAACCGGGCGATAGATAGATCTATCTACTCCAATTGAGAGAAAAAAAAAGAAATTAAAGTGATAAGATTGGAAAAGAGAAAAGCCTGAAACCACATCTTAAACAGGGAACAAGGGATGAGCCTCTTAACCTGTTCAATAGACGTGGGTGGAGTGTGAACCGGGCGATAGATTTTAATCGTCGTAAGCTGTTTCCTTAAGTCCTATTTACTGTCACTTACTATTACTCTCAGTAATCTCTTGTATGATAGTGGCTTTATCGCCTTGGGGTGAATTTCTTTTTTTTTTTTTTTTTGGAAGCTATGCACTTTCACCAGGTCTTATAATAGTAGTCGAGAGACTCACCAGTTGCCATGGCCAAAGAAGTGGTTATACTCACACTGAGACTGTTGGTGTTATTGAAAGTAACTCTGATGCTGTAGATTTTATTACGTGGTACAAGTCTCTGTTTGCGATTCTGTAGCACCAGTTCACGTGGTTCAAAGAAGGATGGTTCTATCTAAGTCTGACCGGAGCAAATTTTCACACATTTATGTATACACTAACGTTACCGACCAACAAACACACTCTCATTTAGCTTTACAACCTAAAAGATTTTTCACACATATATTTTAGAAAATTGTGCATCGTTTTAATACACTTGACACGGGTATATTAAGCATATATACATGTAAATAGACGAGCTCGGATGAGCTTAAGTCACTGATGCCTCCTCAACAGGTGTTTACTCGTGCAACTAGACTGGCAACTGGGTCCCACCCATTCACAGTCAGGTTAGCCAAATGCAGACGACAATTCTACTCCTGCAGCTTCTTCTCTCGCACTTCCCGCCTGTGGAACTCGCTCCCGTATTCTTGCTTTCCTGACGGCTACAACCTCCAGAAATTTAAATGCAAAGTCAATACTCATCTACTAACCACTGGACTCTAGCTCTCTCCCTACCCCTGTATAACCTTCCCTTTCTCTCCACCTATGTATCTGTCATCGCACCTGCTTTCTATTGTTCCTTTCTAACTAGTTTGTACTCCTCACTCTTTTCTAATTAATCTTTTTACATTTATGTAACCCCCTGCACATCAGTGGCGTTTCCGCCTTGCTCGGGGTGAAATGATTAAAATATATATATACATATATATATACATACAAAAAAACACATATATACATTTAAAAATAAGTATCTATTACTTTCATATACGTAATACATATATGACCAATAAGAATCAACCCCAAACAGCATTCCAGTTTACTGTCTCTTTGTATAAATATTTCATTTTAATTTTTTATCTTTAACTCAATCTCTGAAGAAGCTTTAATAAACTGAAACATGTTAGATTAAGATACATTTTCTACCTTGTTCTTTATTTATTCTATCACATGTACACATGTATATGAGTGTATGTGTTTTTGCGTATGTTTGTGCATGTGGCAGTAATCCTTAATGGAATATTAATAAAACAATAAACAATGAAGAGAATATCACGAGAGCCTAATTTATTCCAGATATTCTAACCTTTGCAACTTTCTTTCACGTTAAGCGCAATTTTTGTTCTATTAATTAAGGATCTTTTATTAGAGCTGCTGATCTGAATATGGATCTTTGTCTCTTACGAGCAAATAAAAGTGGGGCGAGAAGAGAATAGAAAAAAATGTTCACAAATAGAAACGCTCGATAAAGGACAAAAAAATCATTAAAAGTAAGAATCCAAAAACTAAGTGCATTATTAGAATAAATGGAAAAGAGAGAAATGGATGATTCCCCCAAGAAATATGGTGACTTGCCATCGATATTACGACTCGATAATTAGTTTTTGATTACAGAATCTCTAAACGATATTTTGTTGGTTTATTTAACGGAAAATGTGACATCGAAATCCAAAGTCGCAATAGAAAAGAGAAAGATGCTTTCAAAATCCAGACAAATTATTAAAAAAATAGTAAAATTTCTTTAGAAACAAAGGAAAGAGTGCTGAAATGCTATTTATTATCAATCCTCCTATATAGCATCAAATACTGGAAAATTTTCTCACAGATGAAGAGGTAACTTGAGACAACAGAATATGGTCCTACAGAAGGATGTTGAGAATACCATGGATAGAGCTTGTGAACAACGAAGTCGTTTTAAGGAAAATGAGAACAAAGAGGACACTTGCGTTTAGGATCAGAAAGAGAAAGTTGAAAAATTGTGCATGTATGAGAAAAACAGGCTTGGAGAATTTGACACTCACAGGAGAGTTTAAAAGCAAGAAGGGAAGAGAAGAACATATTATGACCTTCTTTACGATCTTGAAGGCAGAAGATTGGAAAATGTAGTAAGGGAACAAACATTGCTACCACATTAGGTATGAAGTCGTGTAGAGCCATGATTGACCGCGTCTTTTTCAGTGACCGTTTTCACATTTGATTTTAGGATCTTTCATACGATATAAACTTAAGATAAATATAATTTTCTTGTTCCAAAGTGACGACAAAGAAAAGGATTTTTGCGGCGTTTTGTAATCTGGAAATTGCAAAAATCTAAATAATCCATCAGTTTAAACAAATCTTCAAATATCGCAAATAAATATTATGCAAATCACTATTTCCATTGAAAATACTTTCACGATTTGTATTGTTTAACCCCAGACATTTACAACCTTGCTGCTTTCATAAAAAGGCCTCATTATCTGCATATTTCTCTAGTAAAAACAACGGTGCACCACTCTGAAAGATTCTTTCCATTAATCACTACTCTGTGAAACACATTCCAGGGTAGATACTGCCTAGAACATTACAATCTACACTACAGGCCATAATTATTAGGCCACCCCATTTTTTTAAAGAAATGATGTATTTCATACTATTTGAAAGTAAATAATTTTAAATGAAAATTGAATGGTTTTTATTATTATTAGCTTGCAAAATCTACTGCTAAGAAGGTTGGGTCACTATGTCGATCCAGACTGTTTTTTCCACCTGAATCCATCCTGCATATATACAAGTCAACCATCCGTCCGTGCATGGAGTACTGCTGCCATTTATGGTCAGGTGCCCCTGCCGTTCTCCTCAGTGTTCTTGACAAGCTCCAAAGGAGAGTCTGTAATGTGATAGGTACTGATCTGGCGGCTCGACTGCAGCCACTTCCCCATCGTCGAAATGTGGCCTCCCTTTGTCTCTTCTATAAATACTTTCATGGCTTCTGCTAGGACGAGCTTAAGTCACTGATGCCTCCTCAACAGGTGTTTACCCGTGCAACCAGACTGGCAACTGGGTCCCACCCATTCACAGTCAGGTTAGCCAAATGCAGACGACAATTCTACTCCTGCAGCTTCTTCTCTCGCACTTCCCGCCTGTGGAACTCGCTCCCGTATTCTTGCTTTCCTGACGGCTACAACCTCCAGAAATTTAAATGCAAAGTCAATACTCATCTACGACTCTAGCTCTCTCCCTGTATAACCTTCTCTTTCTCTCCACCTATGTATCTGTCATCGCACCTGCTTTCTATTGTTCCTTTCTAACTAGTTTGTACTCCTCACTCTTTTCTAATTAATCTTTTTACATTTATGTAACCCACTGCACATCAGTGGCGTTTCCGCCTTGCTCAGGGTGAAATGTCTAAAAAAAAAAAAAAAAATTTTACATGGCACAGAAGCAAAGATGAACTCGTCCGAATCACTATAAATTTTCTTCATTCTTTCACTAATGAAACTGCAATATAATTTATAAATTTATTCAATATTTATACATTAATTTGGTGCATATGTCATTGTGCAATATTAACAAAAGAAACATTTTATTTTCATTTACAATTATTCACTTGGCAATAAATACTAAAAAATATTATGAAATACATCATTTTTTAAACATTGGAGTAGCCCAATAATTATAGCCGGTAGTTTACATGTCTAGAGTCAATCATTATCTTTCCTGTATATGTTCGTAATCTTATTAGGCTGTTACAAAAATAATGACTAATTTCAGAAACATAATTTTACTCTTGAAAAATTAACTGTAGAAATGTTGAAATTAGTTAAAATACGAGCATTTATGCACCTCTAACATCGATCGACAGGATTATTTCTCGATGATAAAAAAAAGTTATTGGCTGTGATGAACGAAATATTTGAAAGCTGATTCCACCTCTGGTTTGGACCTTAAAGTTTTACCATTTAAAAATGAGCTTAAGTGCTTAAAAAATGATAATCAGTGGATGAAAGATCAGGAGAAAATGGAGGATGTAATAAATTCTCGTATCCCAAATCTGTGAGTTTTTGCAATGTAATTCTTACGACATGTGGCCGTGCATTATCGTGAAGGATAATTGGTTCGCATCGATTAACTAATGCAGGTCTAATTTCTGGCAGGCGTGCATTTTATTTCAGTAAGTTAATTGCAGTAAAGCTCTGCATTAATTCTCTGATTAGCTTCCACCGGAAAGCTGTAGTGGATAAGCCCAATTACAAACCACCAGGGAGTCACAATAATCTTTTGCTGATGAAACTTTGGCTTAGGGAAATATTTTGGGGAATCATCCGAATCAAGTCACTGACCTGTTCGTTTACGATTATCATAAAGAATACACTTTTCACCACAAGTGACTATTCAAGAAATGGATTATTGGTGTTACGCAGAAAGAACAACGAACACACTTCAAAACGTTTGAATTTTTTATTTTCATTGAGATCATGAGGAACCTATTTATTGTGCTTTTTCACTATGCCAGCATTCTGAAAATGGCATAAGACTATTGCAGTGCTAACTCCAAGTGTCTGAGACATTTCTCTGACACTTTTACGTGGGTTTTGCTTAACAAATGTTTGCAATTGTTCGTTGTCAAGACTGCATAACCATCCTCTACCTTCTTCATTCTCAAGTCTCTCATCACTAGTACGGAATTTCTAGAATCAAATTCCTACTGTCCGATCACTTCTGAACCCATATCCCCATGCTCTGTTGATACAGAAGTTAGGGAGGCACTATGTCCACGTCTAAACTCATGCAAGAAAAGTAAATGAAGATCATTTTTTGTCATGTTCATAATTAAGAGCTTCTATGCTTCAAAGAATATTTCTGTTTGATAATAATTTAAAAATGATTAAAGAGCATACATTAATTATTAGGTATACCAAAGTTCACCTAATATATACCGTAAATACTGTATTAAAATGGCTTTTTAAAATACATCGAGCAGAACTTAATACTTCGATATTTAATCAGAAACATTCTTGTGCTTGTAAAATCAGCAATAAACATGTACAAATATATTCATGGTGTAATGTTGATCTCTATCTCTCTTCCTCACTCTCCCAAAATTTTCTCTCCCTCTCTCTTTCACTCTATCTCTCAATCACGCACACATACACACATACAGACTCGTAGATCGTTCCAAATACTCAGATGTACACACTCCAGTTTTTTAAAAAGAAATTCCAGTAAAAAAATTCAAACAAGTTAAGTGTAATATTTTTTTGAAAAGAATGTGTACAATCGTGATAGCTGCAACGTAATATTCTCAAGTGTATGCTTGCAAAGCAATATAGAAAGAAGCTGGCATCATTTTCGGTACCCTAAGGCAAATATTAACAACCAGCAAAAAAAAACCAAAAAAAACAATGAACGTCTAAGCGCTTATGAAGTAATATTCGATTTCACAGGCGCTTTCATTTTGCCTTTATTTTCTGATCACCTCTCAAAGCAATACTCGTTTTTTTTTGGTTTTTTTTTTTTGGTTTTTTTTTTTTTTTGCATTCACTGCGTGCTCTTTGCAAATGGCGGTTGGTTTCACACAGCCTTTTCGAAACGCTAAGCCAAACAGGTAAAGTCACGTACAATAAATTGCTAAAACTGACTATAAAGTAACTATGTAGAAAAGTATTATTTTCATTTATAGAAGGATATATAGATGAGGATGTACGTTGTGGTGCAGTGGATATCAACTCAGAACAAGAAATCTTAGAGCCGGGTTCGAGTTCTAATTAAATTCGTTGCATTCACTTACGCGCAAATACCCTTATGAATGATATTAATCCGTCTCTTCTCACTCAATTTATGGGTTAAATAGCAGAGCAGTTTGGGTTCTATAGCCTTGGTTGACAACCAGTCAACCGCAAAAATGTAATGCGGGAAAATGATGCCCTGTCAGTTATGTATATTTCAAAATACTATCGCTTAACTGTGCATCACGTTTGGCACTTAACTAATATAGACGAGTCCTAACACTGAAACGTAGGAATCTGTGCATTAGTATGAGTGTTGAATGTTTTCTATTTAGGCGTATCAAATTGATTATTTAAAAACTAATGTCTAATTTGCAATTTCTTAGTTTTCATATTCGCCATTATTTGCAATGGTCTGTTGCCACATATCGTGCAGTTCTTCCATAACTTTTAAGCAGATATTGTCTCATTCATGCTGATGAACCTGGCTCTGCTGAAGTTCAATGAATTCGTCGAAGTATTCATCATTGACATGTGCTGTCGGAACACTAAACGTGAACGGCTGTCTCACTCATGCTAGATATAACTATCTGATGGGGATGTGTCTTGAATTTGAATTTGAGATATGTTTAACGGCATATCAACCTCTGTGGGTTATTTAATTGCTAAAAAAGTTAGTGTTTTAAGGTATTTATAATTCAGTGTTCGAATCTAGTGAGAAAGTTGATTTAGAAAGATTTAACGTATTTATAATTTAATGTTCGATTATAATGAGAAGGTTGATTTAGACAGATTTTTACGAAAAAATTTTTTTAATTTTTTTTTTTATTTTAGAAAACCGAAGATGTCTTCTAGATTTGTATTTAAAAACGTATTGCTGGTAATAATTTTTTTCTTCAAAAATGTGTTATGGTAATATGTTTTTCCTTCAGAAAAGTATTGTTGGTTATATATTTCTTTCAAAAATGTATATTTTTCTATAAATACAATGGAGCTTTATTGTTTTCCTCTTGGAGACGTTAAAAGTAATATATTTTATTCGTTTGTTTGTTTAGATTCTTATGGGTCCTTTAACTTCTTATGGGTCATTTAATGCCGAAATTTAATATGCTTCTGTGCATTATAATATTTTTGGCAAATAAATTCCTGTTTTGTTTTTTTTTTGTTTTTTTACAAGAATGTATTTGAGGTAATATTTTTGACGATGCATATGCGTTATTAGTATTTTTTGCTACAGATTGTTTGTAGATCAGGTTTCATTGACGAATTTTGTAAAGAGGATTTTGTTGAGAGTCAAATGTTTTGCTAATATGTATTTTCTTCCAAAAATATATTGCTGATAATACTTTTCCTTCCTAAATATATTGCAGTTAATATTTCCTTCTTCATAAAAGTATTACTGGAATTTTTACAATAAAAATCTTTTTTTATACTTTTATAATGTTTTGACACTGTTTCGTGGTTAAGTATTTGCCTCTATCTGGGATCTTAACAGGGGCTACCACACCGGGTCTGGGTGGACCTGGGAACAACAACAATTAAGAGGTAGTTCCACGCTCTTCAAAGCCTACCGATGAGAGGCTTTGCTGCCGGATGTAGTTTATCGTCATAACCAGGATTTCTTTCCTTTATTCTTTCTCTCAACAAACTACTTGTCTTCTTATATATTTCCTTATTTCTCTGTTTAGAACAATTTGTTATTTATAAATATGTACTGCATACAGTTCCAGATTCATATATGAGCGAATATGAAATGCAATCCAATAGCACCAAGATTAAAAGGACCCCAAAAGACTCCCTAGTCTTGGACCTCTGATAAAACTAAAAAGAAAAGATATAAGAACGTAGAATATTGGTTTAATTTCAGATTTAATAGGGCTCCTTTGGACTTATTTGAAATAATTTAGGCGATTTGGGCTGCTCTAGTTAGTGGGTATTTTATATTTAATTGGAGGGACCCTATTTAGATTTTGATGCATGGTTTTAATATACACATTTTGTTATGTAGCATTTTTAGTCTTGTATAATGAAAGTAATTTAGAGTATTTGCCCCTCCCTTTATTTGGAATAGTTCTTTTAAACTCGATCGTGTTCCTTGATGTATCGTATTTTATATACAAATAGATTTTTGATGTAGCTTTTTTATTTGCACAATTTTTTATATTTTGCACAAGTTTTACTTAATTATACACTTCATTGAACACAGATATGTAATAAGTGTAAAATTCCTCTGTGTTTATTTTTATTGGGACGGAGTAAGACGAGAAAGTGTAATGAAGGAGCCCCAAATTCTGTTAACCAGAAGGCCTAAAATCCGACTATAAACGCATGTTTGTATGACTTATAATCATGGGTATATCAAATCTTTTCATGTTTTACTTATTTTTGGACTTAATCTGTTTCTGTTATTCTTTCTTTTCATTCCTTCTTCTTAAACGTTATATATATATATATATGTGTACTACTGGGCATAATTATTAGGCCACCCCAGTGTTTAAAAAAATAATATATTTCATATGATTTTTTAGTATTTATTGTCAAGTGAATAATTGTAAATGAAAATAGAATGGTTCTTTTGTTAATATTGCACAATAACATGTGCATCAAATTAATTTATAAATATTTAATAATTACCTATATTGTAGTTTTATCAATGAAAGAATGAAGAAAATTTATGGTGATTTGGACGAGTTCATCTTTGCTTCCTTGCCTTGTAAAATTTTGCAAAGTAATAATAACAAAAGAACCATTCTAATTTTATTTAGAATTATCCTCTTGGCAATAAATACTAAAAATAGTATGAAATACCTCATTTCTTTTAAAAAACTGGGGTGACCTAATAATTATGACTGGTAGTATATATATATATATATAAATATATATATATATATATATATATATATATATATATATATATATAATCATATCACCCCGAGCAAGGCGGTAACGCCACTGATGTGTAGGGGGCTACGTAAGAGTGAAGAGATTGTAAAAGAGAAAACCGGAAACTACATCCTAAACAGGGAACAAGGGATGAGCCTCTTCACCTGTTCAATAGACGTGGGTGGAGTGTGAACCGGGTGATAGTTTAGTCTATCTACTCCAATTGAAAAAAAAAGGATTGAAAAGATTGGAAAACAGAAAACCGGAAACCACATCCTAAACAGGAAACAAGAAATGAGCCCCTTCACCTGTTCAATAGATGTGGATGGAGTGTGAACCGGGCGATATTTTAGTCTATCTACTCCAATTTATATATAGAGAGAGAGATAGGGGGAGAGAGGGGGGAAAGAGAGAGAGATGGATGCCTATGTTGAACTTTCAAGAGTAGGTAAAACCGAGATATTTCCGCTCTCTTTCCAATCACCCAATTACATTCTTTGTTTCAATTGATAGGGAAAAACAACCGCTTCCTTGCTTCTAGCGTCTCATTCACTTTTCGTTTCAGAAAATGATTCATTTTAATTTGCATAAGCCAATAACACATAATGGAAAATAGGTTTTCTCGATAGCAAAAGGCGATAGGGCGAAGTGAATGTAACGCAAAAGCAAATGCACTTTATCATAAATGTGTGCTCGGTACATAGCCTCCTTGGTTTAGGGATACACTTCATTATTTAATTTTTTAATTCTTTTTATTATTCCATTTCTATTGCTTGCTTATGTGTGTTATTTTATACGTTACAGAAGGAAGATATATTTCATTATATCAATGCGAAACTTGCCAAAAAATGATAAGCGTGATTTTAATCATTACTAAAGTTACTAAGTAAAATTTATATTTATTTTAATGTTCATCTATGAAGATATAGATACTAGAGTCATGCCCAAGAAATTAATATATGCATATTATTTTATACGTTACAGAAGGAAGATATATTTCATTATATCAATGCGAAACTTGCCAAAAAATGATAAGCGTGATTTTAATCATTACTAAAGTTACTAAGTAAAATTTATATTTATTTTAATGTTCATCTATGAAGATATAGATACTAGAGTCATGCCCAAGAAATTAATATATGCATATTATTTTATACGTTACAGAAGGAAGATATATTTCATTATATCAATGCGAAACTTGCCAAAAAATGATAAGCGTGATTTTAATCATTACTAAAGTTACTAAGTAAAATTTATATTTATTTTAATGTTCATCTATGAAGATATAGATACTAGAGTCATGCCCAAGAAATTAATATATGCATATTATTTTATACGTTACAGAAGGAAGATATATTTCATTATATCAATGCGAAACTTGCCAAAAAATGATAAGCGTGATTTTAATCATTACTAAAGTTACTAAGTAAAATTTATATTTATTTTAATGTTCATCTATGAAGATATAGATACTAGAGTCATGCCCAAGAAATTAATATATGCATAATAATATAACTATATATCAGTCATGTCTCTTTCGATACATGATCGCCCAAGCGTGTATCACGTATGGCAATTAACAGTTGCCATACGTGATACACGCTTGGGCGATCATGTATCGAAAGAGACATGACTGACTGGGCAGAAGATTATCCCGCAGTAGGTTGCCATTTCTTTCTGCGGTAGACTGGTTGCCGACCAAGGCTATACAACCCAATCTGTCCTGTTATTTAACCCATAACTGAAAGGAATAGATGGATTAATACCTTTTCCAAGGGTATTTGCGCGTAAGTGAATGCAATGAATTCAGCTGGAATTCGAATTCATAACTATATATATGTATATATAATAATAAATTAATATATATATATATAATAATAAATTTATATATATATATATATATATATATATATAGACAGAAAATCTATGCAAGAGCCAACAAACCTACCTAGGTTTCACCCTTCGGCTCATCAGGGCAAATAGGCTCTATTTACCCTGACGAGCCGAAGGGTGAAACCTAGGTAGGTTTGTTGGCTCTTGCATAGATTTTCTGTCTTTGTTGCTCTACTTTCGTATTGAGCGCTTTAGTGTTAGGATTTTCGACTTGGGTTTTTTTTTTCTTTCCTACGAGAATTTGACTTTATGTTCATGTACTTCGTTTGTTTCTTTTTTTCTTTTTTTTTTACTTCCCCTCCTTTTCCCTCCGTGTTCGTCCTCGGTGGGTTATTCAAGACGATCTAAATTATAGTATAACTATTACTAGTATTAGCAGAATTATTTCTGTTACTATTAATATTGTTATAATTACTATAGTTATTATTACACACACACACACACACACACACACATATATATATATATATATATATATATATATATATAAATCAGTTTTTGGTCCTGATTAAATTAGACCTGTACACAGTTGGATTAAAAAGTGTGGCATACATTTATATTGTAGAACTTTTGAATATTTTAAATTTAGAAATGAGTTATTTCCGCAACCTAGGTTTTAACCTTTTGGTATCTTCAGTCGATTTTTAATAACTGGTTTTTCCGTTTTTCAAATGTACGAACAGAGTTTTATTTACAAACGCGCGACTGGAATTTTTAAACAACCGAAATTTTCAAAATTAAGAAGGAGTTATTTAAGGATGTGACAACACTTTCATCCATGTTTGTATGATCCTAGTATGAATTTACAGGTGTGGTTACATCTGGACAGTATTTCTGATCTTTCCTTTATTATTTTTTGTTCTAGGAACAACATAATGACTAACTATTCCTCCTGGTACAATCTGCATATATCGCCACCGTTATATGTTTTGACTATTTTCACGATTCCAGTCGCGCGTTCGTACGAAAATCCCTGTTTGTCCGTTTGAAAAACGAAAAAATCAGTTATTATGAATCGCCTGAAAATACTAAAGGTTTTAAAATTAGGTTTCGGAAATAGCTACTTTTCAAATGAAATATATATATATATATATATATATATATATATATATATATATATATATATATATATGTATGTATATATATATATAATTAATTAGAGCACTCTGGCGGATTGACCACTCTGGAAGAATGGTAGACTTTGAAAACAGTAGCTACTCTGGCATGTAGGCATCGCTCATTCAGTAATGAATAAGAGCACTCTGGCAATTGTGTGTGTATAATGATAATATACATGCTAAAACCTTCTTCTACCGAGCGCCCATAGCCCAGAGATAGAATCACCGACTGACGCCAATTCGGTTGGGTTTCAATCCTGGGTTAAAAAGCAATCGGAGTCTAACCGTACTGATGAGCTGTGATACAGCGAAACAGATCTGTCTTCGGATGACTATATATATATATATATATATAAACTTATTTATAAATGGGACTTTGTGTGTATATGTGTATGTGTCTGTGTGTCCGTTACCTATAGACTCCGAAACGGCTGAACCGATTTTTTTGAAAATTTACACAGTTGTACTATAAGCGTCTGCGAGTGTTCTTAGCTAAATTTTGTGTTTGAGGTACCCCCGATAAATATCGAAAATCGATAATTGAAAAAATCGGGTTATAGAAGGAGTGGTCCGATTTTAATCAAATTTGATACACTCATAGACAAAGACATAAGAAACGATATTCAGAAGTTTCAAGGTTGCAGTTCTTACAATAGTGCAGAAAATCGATAATATATATATATATATATATATATATATATGTGTGTGTGTGTGTGTGTGTGTGTGTGTGTGTGTGTGTGTGTGTCCTTTCATTACACCCGCACAACGCCGGGCTATACTGCTAGTATATATATATATATATATATATATATATATATATAAGAACGTGACCTGTTGCTCCTTCTCAGACTAAAGTTTCCCACTGACATGTAGTGGAAAGATTATATTGAATCAAATGTTATGCTTGCTGCTAGGAAAGTTGACTCACTGTGTCGAGCTAGATATTTTTCTTGCCGTATTTTATCTATCTTACACATTTATAAGTCTACCATTCGACTATGCCTTGAATATTGCTGCCACATCTGGTTTAGTGCTTCTGCTATGCATTTAGGGATTTTTTATAAAATTCGAAGAAGAATCTGAAATCTTACCAAGCTTGTCCTGGCACCTCGGTTATGGCTTTTCTATAAATATTTTCATTCTAATTGTCCTGAGCTTTTTGCTTTGGTACAGGTGACTTTATTAATGTAAGCGTAGTACTAGACTGGCAGCTACATTTTACAGTTGAATGGGTAAATGTAACCGTAAATTCTGTGCTAATAGTATCTTCCCTTGCACTTCTCACTTGCGAAGCCATCTTCGGGGCTGCTGCTTTTCAGTCAATTTTGATCTTCAAAACTTCAAATGCAATATTAATCTTTATCTTTGGCTTTTTTAATTTATGTTCTTTTATTGGGGTGGAAATCTATATTCAAAAGGACATGCCCAGGTCAGGGAATGACATATGCGAAATTCAGATTTCAATTTTCAGATTTCAATTTTTTTCAATTTTTATTTTAAAGAACGCGGCTTTGCCTTCTTTAAAATAACCGTAAAACTACACATTTCTTACTCGACTTCCGGTTGTAGCTTTTACAGTTTGCAACCTCCGGTTGTAGCTTTTACAAAAGTAGCTTTTACAGTTTACGCAATATAATTTTAAATGTAGATCACAATCCTTTAGTATTTGTCTTAAGGACACATGGTCCAGTAGATATAGACGTTGGTTAGTTCCTATAGCTTGACCAAAAAAGTTCAATACCAGGCTACATCAGTGTGGAACAAGTAACTTACAGGGTTAGAGGGAAATAACTCATGACTACCAGAAGAGGCACTACTACGCAAGAGTTCATTATAATAAAGAGTTTGGTTCGAAATTCCTAGGACCTGAAGAAGGCCGGAGCGTACAACGGCCAAAACATCGTACAAATGGCAACAAAGATGAGGATAATAGTTCGAATAATGTAAATACTGTAGATCACAATCCTGTCTAGACTTATGCAGTAGATCACATGTTATACCAGCACCAAGCAAACATTACATTCGAACTAATATCCTCATTCGGCCGTTATGCTCTCCGGTCACTTCTAGTGGTTTTCGATCCGGTTACTCCTCATAAAATGTCAAGCTAAGTAATTCCGTTAACCGACTAATGTGGATTTTCACGTCAACGAATGTCTCGTTTATTTATTTATTTATTTTGTTATTGTTATTGTTAAGTTACTTCTAATCTTGTAATTATTACCCGGTCAGACGCATGTAGAATGTCAGGGGACAAGACGGGTGAAACAAAGACGACGGCCTTAACCCGAATGTAAGATTCCTGAATATTTGTCTATATTTCTGAGATAAAGTATTTCAATTATTTACACTGTTCGGACAGTTGTTCTCAGCTTTGTTGCCATATTCACGACGTTTCGGCCGTTTTACGTTCCCATATTTTTCAGGAGATTAAAATTTCTAACGGAACCCTTTATTTTGTCCACAGAAAAGTTCCAAATTAGTTACCACTCTTTAACTCAACTCTCTAAGTTTTTGTTCGCCTCTTAGCTAGATACTGAACTCATAACTCTTTTGGGTCAAGACACTAGATTCAACCAACACTTTTATCTACTGGGTATGAATATTTTGGACTTATAAACCTAATGAGTCAAGAATATAGGTAATTTTCGATACCTAAGTTTTAAGTTGAATTATTTAAAATAAAAAACGTTTGTTTGAACCCTTAATTTTAGCTTAATTGAAAGCAAAATGATTAAATTTACTATTTCCAGTAAGCAAAATATTCAGGTGGATTTCAAACAGAAATTATATCCATTGGAATATAAACTTTTGAAATGTTTAACAATTTTTCAATTTTTCAGCCATTTTTTGAGCGATAGACATATTTGTAAACAAAAGTTAATTCTAGGTTTTAAAAATCTTGCAAAAATAAAATATACATCTGTGACACAGATGTATATTTTAAATAGCAAATTTAAAGTTAAATTAATCTACATTGAAACTAATATTACTTGTCTATAGTATGAAATTTAGAATAAAAGTATTTTTTAATCAGGAAGGTCTGATTCGTTGACCTTTCAAGTAGCGATAACAGCCACTATTATCAATCAGTTTACACATCTGGAAGTATGGTGATCAAAAAATGACATAACCCAAGTGAACGTTTGGTAAGGGAAACAACCCTTGAAACACGTGACTTTTTAATGATAAGTCCCTTATAAGTTTCCATCGTAAAACAAATGTGCAGTTTAACATTTAAAATTTACAAATTATTTTAAAAATCTTAATTCTAAAGGATTTGTATTAAGCTTTTCCATTTTCTATTTGTAAACATAGTCATTACTTAATAAATTAATAACAGAAGGCACTGAGTGACTAGAAGAAATGTTTGAAACTTTATAAATCATTATAAGTAATAAAATAAAAATGAAAATAATTCTTATAAAAATTAATTATTCATCGAATATATTTCTTCAGAATATCATAACCCGAATATATACTATTAAAAAATCAATTAAAAGTTTATCTAAATTAAAAGTGACGTAGTTTTAATGCATCTTTTATTTTACTATTCGAAGCAAAAATGGTCTCGTAAAAAAATACATTATTTACATTTCCCAAAGAGTCCTGCATTTAACTAATAAAAGGATTGGGATAAATACTAAATTTCTAGAAGTTTCATGCAATTAACTGGAGTGTGGTAACAAATGTAAAAGAAAAATATTTTTACCAAGATTTTCTGAAAATAATAACACAAAGAGACATATATATATATATATATATATATATATATAGAGAGAGAGAGAGAGAGATAGATAGATAGATAGATAGATAGATAGATAGATAGATAGATATGGTGGTGGCTCTATTTTAGATTTAGTGTATGTCTGCGTGTGTGCATTCTTTTTGCCCTTGTCATATTCATCTTCAGTTTTAATATTTAAAAATATTGAAGAATTAAAAAAAGAAGTCCTAGTTGAAGCCTGATGAAAAACGGGATTGAAACCGGTTGGTCGTTCTTTTGTTCCCTATTTTTCATTGTTCATCGTTTACCTGTAAGTATGAAATTTACTTTGTTTCATGCCGTTATATATATATATATATATATATATATATATATATATATATAATTGCATACACGTATTTCATTTTGGAAAAGTATATATTCTGAAAGTAGGATAAGGATTAAAAACTTTCGACATAAACAAGAAAATTCTAAAGAACAGACAACAGCATATGTATATAGTGGAAGTAGTATATATATATATATATATATATATATATATATAGTGGCTGAGCATGACTACTCGGACTTTGATATAAAGATTTTTTTTTAATCATTTCACCCCGAGCAAGGCGGAAATGCCACTGATGTGCAGGGGGCTACATAAATGTAAAAAGATTGATTAAAAAAGCGTGAGAAGTACAAACTAGTAAGAAAGGAACAATAGAAAGCTGAGAAAGTAGGTGCGATGACAGATACATAGGTGGAGAGAAAGGGAGGGTTATACGGGGGTGGGGAGAGAGCTAGAGTCCAGTGGTTAGTAGATGAGTATTGACTTTGCATTTAAATTTCTGGAGGTTGTAGCCGTCAGGAAAGTAAGAATATGGGAGCGAGTTCCACAGGCGGGAAGTGCGAGAAAAGAAGCTGCAGGAGTAGAATTGTCGTCTGCATTTGGCTAACCTGACTGTGAATGGGTGGGACCCAGTTGCCAGTCTGGTTGCACGAGTAAACACCTGTTGAGGAGGCACCAGTGACTTAAGTTCGTTGGAGCAGAAGCCATGAAAGTATTTATTGAACAGACAAAAGGAGGCCACATTTCGACGATGGGGAAGTGGCTGCAGTCGAGTCGCCAGATCAGTACCTATCACATTACAGACTCTCCTTTGGAGCTTGTCAAGAACACTGAGGAGAACGGCAGGGGCACCTGACCATAAATGGCAGCAGTACTCCATGCACGGACGGATGGTTGACTTGTATATATGCAGGATGGATTCTGGTGGGAAAAACATCCTGGATCGACATAGTGACCCAACCTTCTTAGCAGTAGATTTTGCTATGAGTTCAATATAGTGGTTCCATTTGAGATCTGAGGACAGGGTAAGTCCGAGGAGGCGTAGTGTATTACTCTTCGGGAGAATCGCTTGGTCCATGCTTATCGGAGGCAGGAGAGGTTGCCTGTAATGGTTGACAGACAACAGCTTGGTCTTAGATGAATTGAAGTTGACAAGCCACTTCTTGCCCCAGTTCACCACAGAGTGTAGATTTCGTTCAAGGTCAGCAGCGAGATTATGTCTGTCCGCCACGACAGGTTTCTTACTGGTGCGAGGGTATATTGTAGTGTCATCTGCATACATGCCTACTTGGGACTTGATCTCATCTGGGAGGTCGTGGATGAAAATAAAGAAGAGCGTCGGGCCCAGGATAGAGCCCTGTGGGACACCAGCATTCGTGCTGTAGAACGAAGAGGCACGCCCATTCAGAACGACCTTCATTTGGCGGTTCTTTAAGAAAGATTGGATTAGGTCAAGCAGGCGACCGGTAATACCATAACCGCGTAGTTTGCATAGGAGGCCAGAGTGCCAAACCCTGTCGAAAGCCTTGGAGATGTCCAGAGCAACCGCGCGAGCCTCGTCAGACTCATCAATGGCCTGTAGCATGTACTCCGTTACGGTTGTTAGCAGGTCGGCCGTGGACCTGGCAAAGCGGAATCCATAAGAGTTTGTGGGCGGTGAGATAATGAACTATTTCAGCATTGTTTATAGCCTCGAATACTTTCCCGAATATCGGTAGAAGACTGATAGGGCGATAGTTGGATGGGTCCGAGGGTTCACCACAATTCTTAAATACAGGAACGACCGAAGAGAACTTCCAGCATGCAGGAAAGCAGGAAGCAGAAAGGCAGTAGTTAAATAGTTTAGAGAGGACAGGGGAAAGTTCAGGAGCACACCTCTTAAGGACTATCACCGGGATTCCATCGTCTCCACACGCCTTATGGAGGTCGAGTTTTGAAATTACTCGGGATACTACTGTCGGGGTAATATATACGTCGTGCAGTTTGGCCTCAGTTCTAATATGGAAGTCGGGTGGGTGTACTCCGGACGAGTCGAATGTGGAGATGGATGAGAATCACTCAGCTTTGTCCGCAGATGATGTGAGAACCTCAAATTCATGGATTAAAGGAGGTATTGAGGATTTCCTATTGTTGAGCACTCGTTTGCAAATCCTCCTATAGTCCTTGGAGCCGAACTTACGGTCAGCTATGCGCTGTCGCATTCTCTCAGCAAACAACCGTTTGGCGTCATTTAAAGTTCTCTTGCACTCATTGCGAGCAGATATGAACAGGCGCCTATTGTGATCAGTTGACTGTCTCCGGAATAGACGGAAGTCATGGTTCCTGTGGGCTATGGCGGCTGAGCAGGCCGGAGAGAACCACGGAGAGGAATGAGGTTTTAAGCAATACTTCCTGGTGGGTATGAAGGCATCAATGCCAGCTTTCACCCATGACGAGACCTCAGAGGCACAGTAATCAACTGATAGGTCGAACACTTTTCCCCAAGGGACGTCGCAGAGGAAATCGCGAAAGGCATCCCAGTCAGCTTTTTGGTAGAGGTAGGAGGTCCTATAGGTAGGGGGCTCCTGGGAGGAGTGAGATTGGAAAGAAATACTGAGAGAGACTACAGCGTGGTCGGAGTTGCCGAGAGGGCAAAGCTGCGAGACTTGACAGGCGTCAGGCGCAGAGGTGAAACATATATCTAGCAGTGAGGAATGACCCGAGGGAGTGCTTGGGAAGCGAGTGGGGAAGTCCTCCACTTGCGTAAGGGATTGGGAAATAGCAAAGTTCATGGCGTGAATGCTCGCTGGATCAGTAACGGCGTTTTCAAGCCACTCAGAATGATGGGCATTGAGGTCTCCAAATACAAATATATAGGCGAATGGGTGATAGGAAATAGCCTTATCTATGTCGTCAGCAATGCTATCTAGCAGGAAGCAGTCAGGAGAGGAGGGAGAACGGTAAAGAAAGAATAGGTAACTAACCGAACTGAGGAGAGACAGGCAGAGACATATGTATTGGTGGTCAGTGGATTCGAGTGAAGTTACCCTAGCTATGGGGAGGTGTTCGCTGACGTAGACACCCAGCCCATGGATGTGGACAGTGAAATCCTTCCTTAAAAGGGGAAGATAACCAGGGATGGAGAGGTCAGAGGAGGGAATAGTTGAGTTGAGGTTAGTTTCGCAGAGCGCAAGGATGTCAGGGGACTTTTCATGCAGGAACGCTTCTACACTAGGAAAGTTAGTACGAATGCCCCGGATATTAGTGAAGGAAGGTTAATGGGTTTAGGTGGTTTGCATTTAACTGGTTTAGGGTCATCTCTGATTTGTTTAGTCATTATTTTGTTTATAGAAAGGGACCTAGGGTAGAGGATACAGGCGGTCATTAACCACGAAACTGGCTAGGGCTGCAACAAGGTGTGGTCTCGGTGTTGTCCACCGAAAGCGCTTGCAGGGACACCTATCCATGCGTGACATGGCACTACAAGAACCCCGATATTATACAACTGTTGATCAGAGCAGCCGCTCTTGACACTACGCAAGAGTTAGG